>CM031237.1:604219060-604325257 GCA_018340775.1 Taxus wallichiana var. yunnanensis | reverse complement strand
GGGCCATGCATTGCTCGCGACACACGCTGCTTCAGATATCTTCCGATTTTTCTTCTAAAGACACTCCCAAGAGGTTCACCTGTGAACTCTTGTTTTCTATCCTTCATAGTGACTATCCACTGTAAAATGCGGAAGTTCTTACAACCTCAGAATACCTTATCCAATGGCTGGCTTTATACTCTAATACTAGAAAGGCTGAAGATTTGAAGCAAGGTTTTTCTTGCAAAATACCCATTCTCATGGTGGTTAATGAATATACTAAACATACAAGATAACCTCAGAGGTGGAATAAAACTTATGTACCCATAATGATGGTAAAGGATTTTTGCACTCTCCTATCCAATCCGATCACATGCTTAGATATGGAATTATGGTCTCTTTATCATGTTAGTCTCAATGACCGTGGGCACGCTGCCTGAAAACATTACACATAACACGATTCTTACCTCACGCCACTTGTGGAGGATCTCCTGTGATGTGTAGCCCACCAAGTGGCACGTTGTGCCTTCGAGTAGGCTATAAGCTAAGAATCGCCCTTCTAACCGTCATCATTTTTCATTGAGCCTCCATGTCCCAAATAAGAAGATTTTTGTGGTATGCTCCTCAAGATGTAATGAGCAGGACTTCTTCTTCTCCTGACGGCACCTAGAATGAGCATGCCTTAGTAAATTTTATTATATATTCACATAACTATCGCCTTAGTCATTAACTGCATGGTCTAAATGTACCCAATTTTCACATGCCATACTTGTGGTATCACTCTATAAACTGGGAACACTTAAATTCGATAAACTCCTTCCGTAGGGGTGAATTATCTCGGGGTCTCTAAGGAAGCACATAAATTATACTCAAGACCTCTTCTCCCAAAGGTTCATTGCTAAGGTTCTGACTTCCCATCCATTAGAGGGATGATGACCCACTCTTCCTTGTTTTCCCAGAAACTGATATATCCTTTGTTGAACCTCAAGTCAACATTATAGCTCTATAAAGCACTCATGGGACACCCAAGAAATGCATGGGAAAATTGTCTACCTCGCAAGTGACAAGACTTCAAGTGTTTAGTAAACCTTGGCTCCCCAATAGTATACCGTGACATCCTTTCAATACTCCAATGGGCATTGTCTTAGTTTTTTTGCCATATACAACAACATTCAAAGATGGATGTAATGCAACAGCCTTCCCATTTGATGCTAGGCATCCAAAGATAAGAACATTGGACTTATAAACTCTTACATGTCTAATTAATATGTTTCTTAGAATCCAACCATCCATAACTACGCATTCAAGCAGTGATTTATTTTTCATAATCAAGTTGCTATAGTGGGGAGGAGGTTCATGATGCAACACCTTCCTTTTCGCACTCATCCTACTGGCACATGGCATATTTTCAGAGGCAACTTTATCCTATCAAGGAATAATAATATTCTCTTTACCTTAACATTTTAAATACTTCCTCGACTATCTATGTCCTTCCTCGTGGAGCATCAACATTCCCTTCTTTTCTCCTCGTTACCTAGAATTCTCCTTTAAACACCGGATTTCTCCCTATAAACTCTTAATGACATCCATTATCTCGATACACCTCCTTCATTATGGGCATGGTACTTCCTATGTACCTTCTCTTCTCAAGACTAGGTTCCACTTTTTCGTACTTTCAAAATAGTGTGTGCGCCACTCCTGTCATTACAAAATGGGTTCTATTTCTCAATACATGCACACTTCATGGGACTCACTCATGTGCTGGGCCTTATTTATGCTCACCAAAACAAGTTCCAACCTTTTCTGGGATTCATGTGTCACTTGGTGTGGCATGTGCTCAAACATCAGGAACTTCATACTTCTTTACTTCCGCACCACGAGCACTATAATAACTCTCGGCCACTCGCGTTGCAGTGCCATGTTCTAGATCTCGTAATTGAAATAGGTTCCTCATGAGAACTCACTTATTCCTCCTCCATGGTCACTAAGACCATGAGAATTCTCTACATAAAACCTCTTTCCATATGCCCTTCCATCCACATGTCATTCATAACAACAATCATCTTCCTTGGATCCACCTTTGCAAGGCTTAGTCTTCTCGCACACCACTTGATCATTATGGCATCATGATTTGAGTCAATAAGCCTACATATGCATCCAGTATCATGGGTCAGTAGAGGTGTAGATATTACAATAAGCAAGACACATTCTTCCAAATTATGCCTTTGTACATATAGGCATCTACTCATCATCATGGTCCCCATGAAAAATTTCACATCTACCACTATGATAGCTGTACCTATTTTCGGGGAAAGTCTATCCTTTGCATGCCCTCTACTTCAAAATCTATGCACCAAATTCCACTTACATGAGTCTCATGGGTAGAGTTTGCAGACAACTTCTCCAACTATTTGGCCATGGTAGTGATTTGAGCCTCTAGAAAAGGGCTCACACTAAAGATATCAATGCTCCATCAATAGCTTTCAACACGTAAGGAAACCTCTACAGCCTCACGTGGATCTCAAAGAATGTTTTATGGGAATAATTCCCTCCTAAATGAATTGATCAACCCTCCTAAAAACCATTTGAGCATGCTTGTGAGGGTGAATTCCTATATGAATAACTTTTGACAAGAGAGTTTTAAACCATGCATCATAATCCCACACATTCTTTTCCATTCCTCGTGAATCTCCTTGTGAGCACCTTGATGCTCTTCTCCTCAAACTCGTGGATGTGGAATTTCGCTAGGAAGGCATTTTCAATGCGGTGTAATCTACCACCATTCGATGGGGTCATACTTCCTATACTCGCTATGTGTGTGCCCCTTGCAATGTCTGTTATAAATCGACCGGCCCTTCGTTCGGGGTCATGGATCCCCTTCACATCCATAATGTACCACACTTGTGAACATGCTCTCACAACATCCTCTATACCATGGTAATTTGGCGATCAAGTGTAAAAACATTTCAAATATTACCTGAGGAGGTGGCCGAGGCCCCTATCCTCCTGATCCAGATCCTTGGTTTCTCCCCCGATGTTTCCTCCACCAGATCCACTAGGATCCATCACCTTAGGTCATATGCCTCCCGATCCACTAGTTCCACCTCCGTAGATCCTCTACGGCCGCTAGAATGGGCATTCAAGTGGTCATGCCTAAAGTATCCCCAACATTCCTACTTGAACTACATACCAATGGTCTATGAGATTGTTCCACTGCTAGATGTGTGTCCCACGCCACTCCCCGATGCATTTCCCAAACCTTGTGTATTTTCCCCTTGCCCAAAAATTCCTCCAAACACTAGGAATGGTATGTGTAGCCATAAAAGTCCCAAATGAGAAATTATATCTCTCTGGGCATAGATCAGTCACTTCCACCACTCAATAAAACTAGGTTACAATACTTCTCCCTTGATATAGAAACCAAGTGCTAAGGTCACTGATCACTAGGTGGGTTTAGATGCACGCCAATGACTCTTCTTTCTCCACATGATGAAATCTCATCAAATAAGAAGGGGTCTCTCTCCCACGCTTTTCCAAGATGGGGTATCACAGCAAATACTCAAGTTCCACATCCTCTCCTCGTGAACCTCAACTCCTTCCCTCATAACATATTTCCTCCATAGATCCATCACACTCGCAACCTCACGTTGTCTAGCAATCTCCCTTTCACGTGCTTCACTATACTTGAGTCACCTCTCCTCCCTTTCTTTCTCAATCACAATGTCTGCCATCCTCCTCCACCCTATCCTTCCTCACCCAATGCTTCAAGAAGGGTTTAGTTATCCAAATTACAGAAATGCCTCTAAACTCAAAGTAATGATCAAGATCTTCATCACCAAAGGAATAACATGTAGAAATGATCCTCTAGGATCCCTTAGAAACTTGAACTCAAGTAACTTCTGGATAAGAGTACATGTAGAAATGGCATATTCTAGAGTGTAGCTAGCCAAGCATTCCTTCCACCAATGATCCACAACATGAGTCCACATCAGATCTACATCTTGCAGCCTCTGGTAATCATCTTGGGTCCATATGTGTGCTCTATAGTACTAGCTTGATCTGGATGCATATGCTGAGATCCATTCGTATAACTCTACTGGGAAGAAAAAAGAAAGTTTCATACAACTCATGGTAGAGGTTCTCTTCTACCCATCTACATGCATCAAACTCAGTCTAGTGTTGAATCTCTAAGAAAATTCATCCTCTCATGCTCTTGAACCATGTTTCAACACTTTCCAAGGTTAAATGCCTCATGTCATCACATAGTACAGATACAAAGATGCATGCCATTTCTTACAAAAACTTCAAAAAGAGGTCCCAGGGTAATGGAACCAAGATGTAGTCAATTTTTATACCCCTTAACAAATAAGGACAATCCCATGTTTTAGCCTATCACCCAAGGGGAGTATGGGCACTCACCTAAGGCACGCATGGGATGCCGAGCCCTCTCTTTATGTGAGTTTAAAACAATAATGTAGCTAGATATGCGATAATATATAAAAGAAAAACTCCTTATTCAAATGAGAACTTTGAGTAAATGCTACACTAATGTATTCATTCAAATAAGAAGCATATTGACAAAAGATAGATCTAAACCATGAGGGAAAGAGGATGCATAATGATTATACTCATTCATATGAAACACACTAAACATAACAAAAGAGATATGTATGAGCCATGAACCACATATATTCATATTTGAACATGTCCAATAATCACATTACATCTATCTAGGGTCATTATAGACCAAAATGATAGTGTAGATTAGAACCATGTAGTAAGACTAGACTTACGTCCCTTACAATGCAAAAGAAAACATGTACCCATCCCTTGATACATCATTCTTCCTACAGATCTCCTAGCCCAACCCATAAATATCTCCATGTATTTCTATAGAGCTTCACCTCTCATCTCTCTCCAATCTCTAATGTGTACCCTCTATCTCTCTCTCCCTTTCCTTTATCAAGCACTTATATTTATAGCCTTTCTCAACACCTTCAAGCCTTCGTAGGAGTTTTAGATCCATTTTGCTAAGTGTCCAAGGTGGTCCTCCATGGGAGCATGCTTCTTCAAGGCTCAAGCTCTCCACTCTTTGCAATGATGGCCTTCTAGAATCTTCCATCACAAGGTATATTCCTTTCTAGGCCACCCTGTTGCTAAGTTAAAGCACTTTATCCACTCTGCTACGCATGATGAGGTCACACTTTTCTTGTGTTCTGCGTCTATTATGTAAAATATGGCTAAGTCCAAAACCCTTTTCTCTACCTTATGTGTGTGCCATTGTTCTACTTAAACCCTCTTAGTAACCCCATCATACATGCTTTCTCCTTGTGTTCACCTTCTTTAATTAGGCCTTGAACACACCACGCGCCTTTCGTACTTGCCAATAAATTAGGGGCCCAATAAGGAAAATAGGAGTTTAGGACTTAGCCATATTTGAGTTCTAGATAACACATGAGAAAGGCATGGCACCTATCATGGAGTGGATAACATGTTAGCCTCGGGCCTTAATGAATGTAATGTGGTTATTGAACTTGTTAACATGAATATAAGGTTCTGTTCTAAAGAATATATGTTGTTCATGAGCATAAACCCTAGTGCATTTCCTTTGTGTTATGAATTAGTTATGTATTCTATTTGATACTTCTTTTTATTATATCTAATGGATGCATTGATATGATAACTCATCCTAAGCTCTTAGAATGAATGCATGGTTATTTTCTTTCCTTACATCTAAATCTTTCATTAAGATGTATTCTCACAAGACTCACATAAAAGAGGGGCTCAACGCCCACGCATGCCTCAGGTGAGCACCCAACACCCACTTGGGTGATAGGCCGAACACGTGCATGGGATTAGACTGTTGTTCTAAGGGTATAAAAATGACTACATCTTGGTTTCCATTGTGGGACCTCTTTTCAAAGTTGTTGTGAGAAATGGCATACATCTTGGTCCCTTGTGATGCATGATGACAAACATGTCTGACCTTGGAAAGTGTTGAAGCATGGTTCAAGAGCATGGAGGATGAGTTTTCTCAAAGATTCAACACTGACCTAAGTTCAATGCACGTAGATGGGTAGAAGAGAACCTGTATACCATGAGTTATATGAGACATTCTTCTATTGTTTTCCAGTAGAACTATATGAATGGCTTTCAACATATGCATCTAGATCGAGCTGGTACTATAGATCATGCATATGGGACCTAGATGATGACTATCGAGGTCAAGATGCATATCTGACTTGGACACGTGTTGTTGATCACTGTGGAAAGGAGTGCTGACCAGTTATACTCTAGAATATGCCATTTCTATGTATTCTTCCCAAAGGTTACTGAGTTTGAGTTTCTGAGGGATCCCAAGGATCATTTTTACGTGTTATCCCTTTGGCTATGAAGATCTTGATCATTACCCTAAGTTTAGAGGCATTTCCTATGGTTGGCTAAGCTTCTCTAAGTGTTGGGTGAGGAAGCTAGGGTGGAGGAAGATGGTGAGACATTACAAAAAAAAGGAAAGGGAAGAGAGATGACTCAAGTATAGTGAAGCTCATGAAATGGGAGATGACTAGACAATGCGAGGTTACAGTGTGATGGATCTATGGAGGTAGATGTTATGGGAAGGAGTTGAGGTTCACACAGAGGATGTGGAACCTGAGTAATCTATGCTTACCCCATCTTGGAAAGTGTGGGAGAGAATCCCCTTCAGCTTCTGATGAGAGTTCATCGCATGGAGAAAGGAGAGCCATTAGCACATCATCTAAACCCACCTAGTGACCAACCCCTAGAATTTGGTTTTCCAGATCAAGGAGAAGTATTTTTAACCCATTTGGTATCGGTGGGAGTAACCGATCTACACCTAGAGATATAATTTCTCATTTGGGACATCCATGGCTGCATGCAAACCATTCCGTATTTGGAGGAATTTTTGGACAAGGTGAAATACACAAGGTTTGGGTATCACATCTAGAAGTGGCATGGGATACACACAATGGGTAGTGGACAATATCACAAACCATCGGTGTGTAGTTCAATGGGACATTGGGAACACTAGGCATGACCACTTCAGGCCATTTTCTTCTACAAGAGGTGGATCTAGTGGTAGGAGCTGGAGGACCTTGGTGGAACCTAGTGATCTAGAGGATCTAGTGGGTCAGAGGAATAGACCTAGTGGATCCAATGGATCTGGTGGAGGAGGAAACACCAGAGGGAACCAAGGCTCTAGATCGGAGGACAAGGGCCACAACCACCTCCACAAGTATTTTTGAGATGTCTTTACACTTACCGACTACAGGGTATTGAGGATGTTGAGCATGTCCACAAGTGTGAATTACTATGGCATGTGAAAGGGATCACTACCCTGAGTGGAAAGTAAAGTCATTTGCAATGAATCATTACAAGGGTGTGCACATAGTTGGTATCGAAGTATGACCCCATCAAACAATGGTAGACTACACATCGCATTGAAGAATGCCTTCCTAGTAGAATTCCATATCCTAAATTTGAGTATAAGAGCATCAATGATCTAAAGGAGATCCAAAAAGGAATGGAAGAGAGTGTGCAGGAGTATGATGATGCACGATTCAAGACTCTCTTGTCAAAACTATCCTATGACATTCACCCTTCTCAACATGCTCAATGGTTTTTTGGAGGATTGATAACACCATTTAGAAGGGCACTATCACACAAGACTTTCACAAACCCACGTGAGGCCTTGGAAGTTTCCCTTGCACATTGATGAGGTGTTGGGAGCATTGATATTGTGTTAGTTTTTCTCGAGAGGCTCAAATTGTTGTAATGGCCAAGGTAGTTAGAGAAGTTTTTCTTCAAATTCTAGTGCATGAGGTTCATGAAATTTTCTTTGGTGTACAACACTATGAAGTGGAAGGGCATGCTAAAGGATGGTCCTCATAAAGTTAAGGTACACCATGGTGATAGATTCTTGAGTATTTTCCATGGGGATCTCGATGCAACATATGTTCCTCTACTACAGGATGCATAATCCAAAGAATGCCATGTTATTGTAATATTTTCTTCTAGACCTATGATAAAAGATTGGACATGGAATTATCCAGACCCTACTCATGAGAAGGATATATCAAGAGAATATGATGTACTTCAGATTTCTGCAAGGAGATCCAATGTCTAATGGAGAAATCAAAGTAGTCAATTAAAGGAAGAGGTTTTCGTGGAATGTTATCATAGGCTCCAACAGGAGGAGTTCTAAATGAAGTCATTATAAGTATGTAGGATGTTAAGGCATGAGAATATTATTCCCTTCAGGGAAATGGATGATAATTAAGGTACTATGCAGAGCAGATAAGTGAAAGGAAGTTTTTCATGAAACCTTCCTCCTCAAACCTTGACTATGATAAGAGAGATTACATTGAATGCAGTTTTTGATGGGTGGCTTCTAAGCAATATCCTCATCAACACAAGAGTGGAGGTCAATGTTCTCACCTTAGATGCATGACATCAAATGGGAAGGCCCACATTACAACCATCTTCGAATGTGTTGTATATGGAAAAAAGAAAAAGGAAATGCCCATTGGAGTCTTGAAGGATGTGGTTATCACTATTCAAGGGGCCAAGTTCACTGGGGACTTTGAAGTCTTATGCTCAAAGGTGGATAATTTCCCAACATTACTTGGGTGCCTTGTTATAAGAACAATGTCAACCTATGGTTTAACAAGGGGTATATCAATTTGAGAACAAGGAAGAAAGGGTGATTATCCCTTTAATAGATGGGAAATCAACCCTATATTGAGCCCTTAGGAGAGGAAGTCCTCAACAAAATCTATGTGCACTCCATCAGAGATCCTAAGATAATTCATCCCATGGAGGGAGTTATCTAGTTTGAAGATGCTTAGTCCTTGAGTGATACCACTAGCATGGCATGTGACAATTGGGTGCATGGGACTTATGAGTTGATTGGGTGACAATTTGAGAGGATCTGTAACAAGGGTAATGAAGGCACTCACTCAAGTGCTAGGAGGGAAGAAGTTTCCAAGTTACTCTAGAGGAGCATACCCTAAATTTTTTTACATGAGAAATGGAGGCTCAATGGAAGAATGAGGATGAGAGAAGGGAATGCTTAGTTATAACCTACTCAAACTATAATGCATTGGTGGGCTACACATCGAGAGAGCCTCCTAGAATGGCACGAGGTAAGAGTCACATTTTCTATAAGGTTCTCTAGAGAACAATGTGCCCACTATCATCCAAGACTACCATGGTAAAGAGACCACCTCATTTCATGTCCAAGCATGTGAGAAGGCCTAGATGGGAAGCAAAAAGTTTACCACCTTCATTATGGGTGCATAAGTTATATTCCACCTTACAAGGTTGTGCGCATGCATGGTATATTCATTCGGAGATGCACCATCAAACAGTAATTGGTGGAGTTAGTGGCTGATCTCATTCAAGATTTCAAGAGTATAGGAGTACAAATCATCATGGTGGATAAGGCATTACAAGTAATCAAGTGCCTTACAATGGGAGATAATGCTATGGGAAAGATAGAATACAAGAGCTACTAGGAGAACCTAGTTTAGAGACAAGTTTTGATGAAGAAGAATCAGAGAAAGTACAGCTTGAGTGCACATGTGCATGGAAAAGGAAAAAGGAAAAATGGTCTATGTAGTAGATGGTGAAGAAATGGAAAGTTTGGATGTTAACCATTCTAAAGGTATGCACAAAAAGTCATAGATAGTGCTGATGAGAAGCACATGTGCCTACCATGAGCCCTTGAAAACAAATAAGGTTAACATTGGGATAGAGATAGAACCTAAGGAAGCTATCATTGGGGACTATTGGTCGAAAAAGAAGTTTCAAAGGTCATTGATCTATTGCATGTGAGTTCTAGGATTTGTTCCCTCATGGGTACCATGAACTCAAAGGCATCCACCATTCCTTAGGGAGATGAAGATCAAGTTGAAGGAAGGTGCACCCGATCCGAAGAGGCCTTATCGATGAATCCAAATTTGTGCATATAGGTCAAGGAAGAAATAGACAAGATGATAACATCTGGTATCATTGAGGTATGGAGGAATCAGAATGGATAAGCCCAATGGTCATCAATATCAAGAAGGATGGAAGAATAAGGATCTATGTTGACTACAGGACCTGAATGTATGTGTCATCGATCCTTTCCCAACCCCTTTACTAAAGAAATTCTAGAGGGAGTGGTAGGCGCGAGGTCTACTCTTTCACGGATGGGTTCTCAAGGTATCACCAAGTCAGGATTACAAAGGAAGACCAGAGAAAGACAACTTTTTCCCACTAATGGGGAAGTTTTTTCCTACATGGTTATGCCTTTTGGATTAAAGAATGCACTTGTTGTGTTCTCACGCATCATGGTACAAGCATTTTAGACTTCATCCATAAATTTCTTCAAGTTTACCTAGATGACTGGACTGATGTATGGGTTGGTAAAAGACCATTGTGACAATTTGAGGCTGATGTTTGAGAGATGTCAAAATTGAGGATATCCCTCAACATTAAGAAATGTGTCTTTTCTACTCCATTTAGAACCCTGTTAGGACATATTATATGTAAAGAAGGCTTACTAGTGGATCCCACCAAAGTTGTAGTTATTGTGGGATTAGGGGAGCCTACTAGTCAAAGCACAGTGCATGTGATTTCCTTGGACATATGGGGTACTATAGAAATTCATCAAGGGGTATGCCAAGATCACCATGCCCTTGAGGAATTACTAAAACACAAGAGTGCCTTTCATTGGGGAGAGGCACAACAAAAGGCATTTGACACTTTAAAGGATAGGCTTGTCACTGCACCCATACTACACTTTCCTTCTTGGGATAAGCCTTTCCATGTGCATGTTGATGCCTCAGAACAACCATGGGAGTAGTACTAACACAACCTAGTGAGGGGATTTTTGATCACCCCTTGTGTTTTGCAAGTAGGAAGTTGACACCAACAGAACAAAATTACACAACTACTGAGCATGAGGCACTATCAATGATCTACATGTACATATAAGTTCAGATAAGTACCTATTGGAAACACCATTTATATTCTATACAAACCACATGGCATTGAAATACTTGGTGAACAAGCCCATTTTACAAGGGCACATATGTCATTGGGTCCTATTATTCCAAGAGTTTGAGTTCACGTGGTTGTAAAACTAGGAAAAAGACAATTCAGACTTGACCACTTATCAAGGATTAACTCAGGGAGGATGACTGCAAAAGCATTGAGGATACCATGTCGATGCACAACTATTTAGGTTATGGCACATGCCCTCAGACTTGGAAGATATCACAGTATTATTCTTGAAAACTAGTGTGGCCAAATGGGATGAAGGCTCTGAGAGGAAGTAGTTAGCAATACACGCTGTCACCCTACATGTTGATTAGTGGAGACATCTGTATAAGTTAGGATGTGATGAGGTTCTACACCGATGCATATTGGAACATGAGCACATGGTAATTATGGAGGAAGCACATGGTGGGATTACAGGAGGACACTATGCAGGAAATGCTACCACATGGAAGATTCTACTAGGGATTTGGTGGGAAACCATCTACCAGATTGTATTGAGTTTTGCAAGGCCTGTGACCATTTCCAATGCCTTGAAAACCTAGAAAGAGGGATGAAATTCCTTATGACCAATAACCAATGACTAAACCATTTGAAAAATGGGCAATCAACTTTGTAGGGCCAATTTTTCCATCCAAAAGGACTGGTTCATGGTATATCATTACTTACACTGATTACCTAACAAGATGGGTAGAGGTAAGTGCCTACAAAGGATTACACTACAATGAAAACTAGATTTTTATGGGAGAACATAATCAGTAGGTATGGTTGTCCTTTAGAGCTTAACTAAGTGATAGAGGTACACATTTTCTCAATGAAATGGTCAAGATTCTACTAGCAGAATTTATGGTGGCCCATCACAAGACTACCCCTTATCATCCACAAGAAAATGGAACTATGAGGCATTTAACAAAATACTAAGTCACACATTGACCAAGATCTATGACATCGAAGACAAGATTGGGATGAAAAAGTATCATCCATTCTATGGGCATACATGACAACCTACAAGAGGTTGAACAAGGCCACACCATTTCAATTGGTGTTTGCATGGAGGCTATTTTTCCAGTTGAATTCATGTTACCATCACTGCATATAGCATGCACAGGAGGGTTGATGATGAAAAAGTGCTGAAGAGAGGATTGATAAGTTGATGTAGTTAGATGAAAGGTGATCACTTGCTAGATGGAGTTCAAAAGATAGAAAAAAGCAAGACAAAAGGCATGACATGATCATCATATCAAAAAAAGTAGTTTGAGGTTGGGTAGATGGTGTTGTTATATGATTCCAAGTTTTTGCCATCCGGGAAGTTGAAATTCCATTGCTAGGACCCTTACATCATCTCATACATCCTTGATTCAGGCACTTTCCAGTTATAAGCACTAGATGGGATGAGATTACCAGGTCATTTCAATGGGAGTAGGTTGAAGCCCTACTATAAATAAGTCTTCTTGGTGTTTGTAAATAAGGTAGTATTTCCAATTAGCTTAGGATTTCCCTTTATGATTTTTCTTTTCTTGTGTTTCCTTTCTCGTTGTTGTTCCTTTCTTTTTGTTTTGTTTTTGTGCCTTGTGCACTAGTAACCACATTATTTTCTAAAGTTGTGTATGTACAGAGGACCACACATCTATTTTAGTGTGGGGTGGAGTAGTGCAAAGTAAAGTATAAGCCAGTAGTAAAAGTTGAGTGGCCTAGTAGAAGGAAGTGCATAAGATTGAGAAAGTGCATGGGGAAATGGTGGATAATGAATTATGGTGTCAAGAAGGTTATAACAAAGACCACGTACAAGAATGAAGAGTGCAGAACAACATGAGGTAGGTGAGGGAAAAAATTAGGTAAAGGATAAAAGAAGTGCCTTCAAAGCATCAGTAGATGCGCACATGCATAAGAGTCTTCTGGTCAGATTGGATTTTTTTGCACACCAAAAGGTTGTAGAAGGTTTTTCACGTAGGATTGGGCATGTGGGTAAGGGTGCTTAAGGTCAGCCTAGTGGAAAAATGCCACATTTAATGCTTAAGTACATTGGTAGGTGGTATAACATTTATTTACTGGAGAGAGAGAAAAACTATAAATATGAGGTCGGGAAAGTCATTATTTTACCTTGCTATTACGAAGTTGAAGCACTCTTTGAACTAGGGCATCCAGAGAGATTTGTGCAAAGGAAGAAGAATCATAGAAATCTAAGTGTGTGACTAGGGTGGATCTACAAACTAGAGAGGAAGGAGTACACAGGGCATGGGAGAGTTTTTTGTTTGAAGTGCACCATCTTGTGGAAGGGTTTTCCTAGTTAGGGTTTGGCAGCTAGGGCACGAAAGAGAAGGATTTCTTCATGAGTTAAGCCTTAGAATTGAGCAGAGTAGTAGAGAGAGAAAAGGAAGGAGTTTAAATTTTAACTCGATAAGAAGAATGACACCAAAAGAAGGTGACCATTTCACCAAAGAAACAGAAGGGAAAGGGAAAAGGAAAACAAACCACTACCATCACTAGCTCTAATGAGGAATGGTATGCATAAAATGCAATACCCAGATGGAGTATTGTTGGGAAATGAGTGGGTGTCACACTTGAGACAAATGGCATGAGTGATTACAACCATCACACATGAGCACTACAGAGAAAGAAATGGTGTTGAGCTGGTTCATCCAACTAACAAGAGGACACTAGATGGAATGCCAATATATAATGACGAGGTGAAAGTAAAGTTGAAAAGGTAGGGCTATTACAACTATATGAGTTTCCTTATTTTGGAAAGCCTCGAGTGGCTATATCAATGGTTGATGTCACATGTACATGAAGACCACTTCTACTTTGTAGGCCACAAGATGCACATAACACCTCAAGTTGATATCCAAATTCACTAGCCTAAATTGTGAAGGAGAATCCATAGATGATGATTTGAGTGATAAGGAGGCCATCAAGGAAACTATGGAGGCTTATGACTACAAAAAGGGTTCATGGTACTTTGACATCACAGAAATTCTAGACCCTATTATGAGGATGGCCACACTTGGTCACCAAGCTTAATGATCAAGAAATATGGACACAAGTAAACAAGGCATGGTTAAATGTATGCCAAAGATCTCATAAGGGACCATCTATAACTTGTCCACCTTTATTGTGGATGAGATCATAAGTAACAACACAGAGAAGGAGAAAAGATACTATTTGGAAACATTCTCCTCACCATCATCTTCTCGAGATTGAGTGCCCAATGGGCCAGAGAAGTTCATTTGGGAGTATCCAAGACAATCCTCACCCATGAAAAAGGTTTTGAGAAGTATACTTGTGAAACCATGATGGTCCACTCACAAGGCACCCTAGAAAAGTGGTACAAGTGAATGCATGATGCATTCGGGGTAGAGTGGAGGATCCTGAGTAGTTTCCCATGCTCATGGATGGAGAGGTAGAGTTTGTAGTTTATCAACATTTCTACATTGGCAGGTTTACATTGACAAATGGGACTAAGAGCCCATGGTGCAAGCTACCCTTCTCCTTCACCACATGCAATACTTCCAAGTAGGGGTCAACCAGTTCAAGGAGGCCAAAAGGCTAAGGTTCACCTTAGTGAGGTAGACCAAGACCACCGTGAGCTATGCCAAAATCTCATATACCCTAAGAAGTGCACATACGTGGAGAAGTATGTCTCCCATGAAGTACAAATGATGAAGTCGATAATGTTGTCGATCACCGGAAGGGCTGCAACAAGGGTATATCTACACATAAGGCCTAAGTTTGAGAAAGGACCTATCTGAGAGTGATGTCTCCATTCCAAAGACCCCATAGGTCGAGGAAAAGGCCACCAAAGAAGAGGGAAAGAGAAGAGGTGTAGGAGAAGAAGGCACCAAGTGTGCAAACCACACAATCGGTGGGCATGCCAAAAAGTAATTGCACTAAGCCTAAAGCAACTTACACATGCAAGAAGAAGTCCCCAATCAAGGAAAAGACCCCAAGAAGAAGAGGCACCAGAGCATGAAGGACCCTCACACATGAAGAATCACCAAGGAAGACATCACCTATTAAGGAGAAAGAGAAGGAAGAATCTCCTATACTAGAATCACCAGTTAGGAAGAAGCAAGGTGGTGGCAAAAAAGACTCAGACTCGTAGGAAACAAAGAGCCTAGAGGCCTACATTGGTGACAGGGATGATGATGAGCCCGAGGGAGGTCAAGACCATCTAGTATATAATGTACATGACTCTGAGGAGGAGGAAGATGAAGAGGAGAATGACGAGGAGGAAACAAAGGATCAAGGCAAGGGGGTGAGCAAGAGGTAAGCACCAAAAATCAGGAACCCCAAGCCTCACCAAGGAACAAGTGGAAAATCCATGGAAGAGAAGTAGTGGGCATCATTAAGGATTTGGTGGAGCAGAGTTGGAGTGGAGCAGTGTAATGAAATTTTGAAGGAAATAGAAGAAGAAAGCATTGGGAAAGAATATGGCAGCATGGGTGGGAATCCCAATTTGGTGGTAAGCTTCCCAAAGGCTACATGAATAGGTGGGAAGGGCATAGTGGTAGTAGACAAGGGAAAGGAATGGGATACATCAATGATCCAAGAAGGTGCTACATGTGTATGCACTTCCAAAGCACCATACCAATAGAACAACTCCTAGGCTATGACTTCATTTGATGAAGAAGGCGCATATCCACGAACCAAAAAGATGTTATCTTGGGCATTCGAGTCCCACGTGGATGAACCTGAGTTCAAAGTAAGTCAGGAGCATTGATGAAGGTGCCAGAGACAAAAGGAGTAAATCCTTGGTGAATGCTCAACAATTTTAGATGAGCAGGTCTGCAATGCACTCAACAAAGTTTTAGTTGAGATTGAGGCCAGACTGTTTGGAAGAAATGATAGAGTGAGATTCCTGGAGGAGGAATTGAGAAGGAAAAGAAGGAGCTCATTGAGAAGAGAAAGGACTTGAAGCAAGAAGAGATTATCAACGTGTAGTTAAGGCATGAACTGAAAGAGGAGAAAGAAAGGGTGCATGAGCTACACAAGAAAATTGAAATGATTACGGTGTTATTGTTTTAAAGCATCCTAACCTAGTGCACCACCCGAACAAAAATATGAATCAACCTTGCAGTTGTCTGAGGATTTGACTCACATCCTCATGATGGAAAGGTGACCACTTTCCTTAGAGACTATAGAAGAAGCATTGGCACACCAAGAGAAAGAAGAGAAGATGAAGGTTGTCAAGATCATTTCTTGATATACCAAACTCCTTACAGAGGTAAAGGCCACCATGCACAAAGTTGTTGAAGCTTGCATATGACAATTACATGCTGATAGAGATAGAGTGGCAAGCATCCTAGTCACTACACATGAAATGGAACTCAAGGAGTTTCAAGAAAATAATAAGGGGAACAAGGAAAAAGGGATAAAATCCTAGCCAGGTAGAAAATAAGTCAGAAGCTATCGAGACCTTGAGGCTCGATCAAAATCTGGCTAAAATAATTATACCCCCAGATCACCCACAGGATGGATGCACTTGATGACTTGGGAAAAAATTGAGGGTATTGTTGAGACAATGAGTGCCAAAGGGGAGGAACTTAAGTTTTGAGGAGGTGAGCACCCTAGTCAGAGACCTCTGTTAGCAAGCGCAGAGTGAGGTTGATGCCTGGGAAAAGCTAGAGGTAGAAATAGGGAAGGATTTCCTCTCTCCTTCAAAAATAAGCATTTTTCTCTTCATTTTCCCCATTCTTTCATTCTTTCTCCCAATTCTTCATTCCTTCATTCTTTTTCCCACTATTCAGAGCCCCATTCTTTATTCATTGAAGAGAAGTGTTTCGAGGATGGAGAACAGGTATAGTGTGGGGTGATGTTGGGCCTCAAAATATTGGCTAAGTACAAGAAGGCACGTGGGCACGCATGGACCTATTTGAAGAAGGGCATGGGTTGAAGGTGCATAGGGAAGGGTTCTAGTAGGGTTTAGTAGAAACACATGGCATGACATAAGACAAGATGGGTTTTGGGACTTAGCCATATTCAATGTTCCAGAAGAAACACACGAGAAAAGCATGACCCATCTAGCATGCGAGTGGATAAGGTGCCATCCTGGTAGCTATATGGTCAAGAATGGAATATTCCATGCATGCATGGAAGGATCTAGAAAGACATCATTGCAAAGAGTGGAGAGCTCAGATCAAAGGAAGCATGCTCCATTGAGGACCACATGGACACTTGGAAACCGATCTGTTATCTCAGGAAGGCATGGTGGTGGAGACTAAAGCTATATATAGAGATGCTCGGGTAGAAGAAAAGAGAGAGAGACAAGAGACACACCAAGAGAGATAAGCAGAGTAGACTGGATAGGTGAAGCTCTATAGGAATAATGAAGGATCCTTTGGGTTGGGATTAGGAGAACTATAGGAGTGATGGCATATTTAGAGGGATGGGTCTGTAACTAGTTTTGTAATATGTGAAAAGCATAGCTTAGGTTCCTAATGCATGACTCTGATCTACATTGTTATATTGGTCTGTTATGGCCTTAATGAATGTAATGTGGTTATTGAACTTGTTAACATGAATATAAGGTTTGTTTTCTAAAGAATATATGTTGTTCATGAGCATAAACCTAGTGCATTTCCTTTGTGTTATGAATCGTTTTATTTGTTTGATACTTCTCTTTTGTTATCTGAATGGATGCATTGATATGATAACTCATCCTAAGATCTTAATGAAATGCACAAAGTGGTTCTTTTCTTTCCTACATCTAAGTAAAACTAGATTAAGTAGTGAAAATTTCTACAAAGAAATATTTACATTCATTAATACTCAATAAATGCAAATTTTCAACACAATATCTAAAATAATTGACACAAGAGCTCATGAAAATATTCTAATGAATTATTTACTGCTTCTACTCTTATATGCCTAAGATACACTAAAATTCTAACAAAAATCACTCGACAAAAATGGCTATAGTAAGGATTTTACAATTAATTCCAATATTGTAGAGTAAATTCTCACAACACAATATTGAACTAATGACCAAAGAACAACCATTAAGGAATGATCTAGTGTACGAAAAAGAGAAGCAATAAACAAAAAACTGTAGTAGAAATATAACTCATCAATCAACAATTCAACATACAACACAAAACATAGAAATTAAACTTAGAAATGGACATATTTCATTCATATCTTTAATTTCTTAATAGGAAAATAAAGAAAGTTATCTCAATGTTTTTCAATGGCTTTACATTATAACCACCTTAAAAGCTGAAGCTTGGCAAACCAAAATCTATATGCATTTCACAAAGGAAACATGCAATATTCACAATTATATCTCTCACCTTTTCAAAATATAAAGATTCGTCCCTTTTGATCAAAATACTAAAAACTAACTCTTTAATACAAAAATCCACACTTTGATATGAGGACAAGTCCCCATATTTATAAAAATTGGTTTGTTCTTACAATTCAATTTTCCCCCCAAAAAAACAAGTGAATCTTCTCCTTGTTCACAAAGAAAGATATTTTTAATTAGAGTAGGAATGTAACTTGTCTAATTGAAAATATTCAATTTTCTATTAACACTTTGGGATTGATTCCATGCCTTTACTTCCACATACAAAAAAATAATTAGATGATACTTCCAGATGCACTTATGTATTTTTATTTCTAATTTTCTCTGCTAAATGCCATCAAATCTTAAATAAAATGATGCCAAACTAAATGGATCAATGAGACCTTTCCAATGAGAAATATTTTACAAGATTTAGAGCTCTGGATAGAAAGTTATGTCCATTTGAACTTTTTCCTTTCAAGATGAACAAGAGAGTGAAACATGGTAGATTTTGATTGGCTTCGGAACTGCCTTTGTCTATGATATGTGAGCCAATAAGAAAATTCCATTCATGTTCACCTTATTAGACTATTTTTTGACATGTGTGCTTGTCGTGAAACATGACCCAATGAAAAATATCCACACTTTTTTGAAGTGTCGGTATTTTCACTTATTTTTACTAGCCACATCAAAACATAATCCAATGAAAAATCTCCACGCTTGCTTCCAAATTCGACTATCCTTTTACTTATCTGCCTTCTGCAAAATGTGGTTAAATGAAAATATCCATGCTCCTTCATAATTCACACTATTCGATAATATTGATGATTGTTGTGAAATGTGAGCTAATGGAAAGCTTCATCCTCTCAGGCACCGCCAAAATGTTTGATAACCTTGACTAGTCCCCATGAAACATGAGCCAATGAGAAAGCTCCATGCTTACTTCACAAATCATACTTTTCAATAAGCTTGAATTATTTCCACAAAACGCATGCCGATGAGAAATATCCACGTTTTTCACAATTTAGTTTCATTTATAAAAAACTTATTAGAGTGTAAAGGATAAACCAATGAAATATCTCCATGCACCTTTACGATTTCATCCTTGTCGAGGGAAAAGCATAAACTAATTATAAATCTCCATACACCTTTGTAGTTTCAACCTTGTTAGGGTGCAAAGCATAGAAAAATGAGAAAGCTCCACATTACTTTATATTTCGCATTATCGGGCTCTCTTACTTTCATGTTTGTATTTCATTGGTTACAAGGTTAGGACTTCTCATCACATCTTTTATCTAAGTAGAATTCCTTTTTGGATTCATTGAAATGTTCTCATGTATTCTCCCTTGACCCACCATCCCGCTCGATCTGAAATTCTATCAACCTTGGTTAATTACACATATTTTAAGTCCACAAAACATGAACGTCTTAGAGAGTTCCCAAATATTTCCATGTGTCCTTTTACTTTCTTGGTGATATAGAAATTTGATAGCAATTTTAGCATCTAAGTCTTTTTTTAAATAGATAAGTCCATTTTAATTTATTTATTTAACCACTCTTGTAGCTTTATACCTCATGGTCGGGTTGCATAAATTTTGGGCTTTCATAGCTTTGTATTGTTGGAGTAATTTGTCATTCGGTGTTGATTTCATGTTCTTTGTGAAATATGTAGACATATCTTGACCACCCTAAAGTTTGAAGCTTTTAAACATGGATTATCCAGTCCATTAAACCAATCCTCTAACATTTCATTTGAATCCTGTCTTTTATTTTGACAAGGAACAAAATTTCTTTCAAATTGACACTTTTCCTCTACTCGTATCTGCTGAAATTTGAAGCAAGGGGAGCAATATGAAGCAAACATAATAGTTCTTTTATTACAAAAATTATATGAAAAAGACCAGCTCAATCCAAGGAACTGGATTGAGCACCAACATGAGGAATATACTATTTTGACTAATGCAATTAGTTATGTGAGGTACTAAGGAGTGTGGATGGATAAGAAAGTAATGTAATAAAGATAAATATAGGTCACTTGGTCTTGGAATGTGTGTGTAAGTCATGATTTAGGTGAAAAGACAATATTATCATTTCAATTGATAAATTTATAAATGTAGGTGTATATAATTTTCACCTCGTCGTACTCCTTAAAATCATGCTCCTCAAACACTATCATATTTATGCCCTCACACATCTTCCTCCTTACCAAACCATTTACCATTTCTCCTACCACAACTCCTATAACTATTATCACCTTGAAGATCAAATCAAACTCATCCTCCTCACCAAGCCAAACACCAACCCCTCTTATAATAAAATTTTCATCCTCATCACCTCAAAATCATCATCCTCTTCAAATAAATCCTCTTCATCTACATCAACATCATCATCCTCATCAAATTTTTCATTATTGTTATCCCCAACATCATCATATTTAAAAATCAAAGACATATTATTTTTCATCCCATTTTGATACCATCTTTAGCATAACCCCATTCACCCTCATCACCTAAAACACCACTCTCCTCTTCCATTCAAGCATCACCATCCTTATCTAATCAAAATCCAACCCTCTTTCTAGTACTACCATTTCTAATCTACTACTAAAAACATGTCAAAAATAATCTTCCACTATTTTCCTCCACTTTGTAGGTGTGGGTGAATATTGATTATGCATTTTTTCCATCCTTTTCAAACATACCCAAAATGAAGGATTTTATTTGATCATCACCTATAAAACCCAATAGGTGGCTATACATTATTTTTCATAATCATTCTAACAATCCATATATTCATCCCATTCATGTTAATCATATTTACACACGTCTTCCCAATTTCTTCCCCACACTTGATCACATAACTTTTGATAAAACTAATTTGTTTTTAAGCCTTGGTCTATTAGACGATGTCTCACAAAATCTTATTAATGTGTCTAATTAGACATACTTCATCTTCCAAGGAATGACTACTAGTCATTGTAACCTTCCACATATTGAGTGGAATATTTACTTCACTTTCTCTACCATGATCATGCATAATCTCAATCTCAATCTTCTTCATCATCCAAAGTTCCACATTGAACCTACCACCATAAGGATAGGGGGACTACATTTGTCTTAAATTTTGATATGTTCACTATTAGAATTTTCCCTTTTGATATCATCACCCTAGGATTGAATCGTGTCTTAGTTCCTTGCATTTCCCATCCTATCACCAACAAAATAATTAAATGTTTTTGGTAAAATATTACAAAAATACCCAAAAAATAGAAAATATATAAAAAATTGACACTATAGCATATAAACATGGGTGATATTTTCTCACCCTTCTATCATCCTCATAAATTTTTGATCGAGTAGTCATTTTCATCACAAATCTAATTACATTTGGTCTACTTGTTCATTCATGTTCAATATCATGGTTTGAATCAGAACTTTTTGTGTCTATCAATCGGATCATTTACATGTTCTATGATTCAGAGTCCCTATAACATACATTCAAAAAAATATACCTTCACCTCTAGATTCTTGGAATGAATTTTCTCCATTATTTCCATGTACTATAACACATTTAAAAAAATCATGAAGGTTGAAAGGCATAAATACATATGCTACCCAATACCATTTACACATATCATTTCAATATCATTACAAAAATATTAGTGGTTCTTAACCCCTAATAAAAAAATGAGAGACAAAAATACAAAAATCTAGAAATCACGTAAAAAGTGAAAATTATATCAAAATTTCATCAAGGGTGTTTTAATTATCTCTATTAGGGCTACATATTCCTAGTTGGTAGTTGAAAAATATTTCTATTAGAACCAAATAGATCTTATTTGGGACTATGTATGCTTAGTTATAAGTGCATAAATGTATGGATTCCCATTTGTCCTTCCACACACCACCATTCACTAATAAAATATCAAAATAATATTACACACACACACACACACACAGAGTTCTTTCCTTAACTTATTTACCTTGTAAGAATGTTACTGGTAGAATATTCTAAATAAATTCTCCACATTAACCTTTTAATATTGAATATAGCTATTAATACAATAAAAAATGATATAATGATGAAGTGATAGAATAAAGTTACACAATAAGTGATTAATACTTATCCATGTAAATATGTAAAAAGGTTAATCTAGGTGTGACATCTGGATGAATAGGGTAATCTAAATATAAAATTTCTCATGTAAGATACAATACAAATATGTCTAGGGCATAGTATATAGTGTGGTCCCTACGTTATACCATTTCAAACATGGAAATAATTGAGCTATGTAAATTCACTTTCATATTGTTGGTCTAAAAATGATCACCATTATTTTTGTTGTCTATTTTTTACCCCTTACAAAAAAGAACAAAATTGATTGTCATAGACTTATAACAAAGGCCACGAAGAGTTGGCGGATGCCTCGCCAAAGATGAAATATTGTCAAAGTCCGAACATGTCATGAATGCAAAATTAAAGGCCTTAGATTAAATAAAAGGAACCATGGGTGATGATATAAACTCATGGATTTTAGAGTCTGATTTATGCCACGAAGAATAGAATAAGGCCGTAGATTTTTGAGTAGGCCACGATACACTACATCAAGTAAAATCTATGGATGAAAGAAAATGAAAAATCTGCGAGGTGAAGCAAAAGGGTCCGCGGATGTTAACATGAAGCCGCGTTGTACTTGGGGGCACAAAATGAAGAAAAGAGGTAGGAAAATCTACAAAACACATGGAATAACCATGGAAGAAAGGAGGAAACTACAAAAAACTGAAAGGAGAAGCCATATATTGAAGAAAATGATAGTTTTCTATGGAGACTAAAATCACCATATCTTTCGATCTGATGATCCTTTTTTACTTAAATTGATATCAATGGAAAGGTCTCAACGTCCTCTTTACAATGGAAACTGGATTTCTTAATTTTACTAAGGATTGATAAGTAGAAAGGTGTAATAATTATCCAACATGTAAAAAGGTGTAGTTCCAAGTGGCACAACTACCAACATTTAATGTAGTATGGGTACCCAACAAGGAAGATGGTGTGTGATGTGTATAACCAAAGGAACCCATCTTTCTCAAAAAATTTATTGCTTATAATTCGTTGTTGGGAATTTTGAAATTGGATTTCCCTCTCCTTTCTCCATTTATACTCCATCTTCTATAAAGATAAGATCTCATCTCATTAAAACAAATCCTCTTTTGTTGTAACCACATAATGTCAAATTCATGGCCAAGTTCCTATGGGTTTTAGACCTTGAGTTTGGCCTATGTAATGTTTGTCATCTTCTTCCATGATGTAAATTATTGTGCATATTTTGATCAATAAAATTGAGTTTTATGGCTATCTCTTTTCCCTGGTCTCACATTTTATTTCTCATTGCCTCTCTATTCACATTTCTTGGCATGTTGTGTGTTCTCCTTACTTGCAGGATCCATTTCATGTGTTGTTCATGTGTGGGAATGTATGATTTGTGTGGTTCTTGAATTTGAATCTCTTGTCCTCCCTCTCTCTCATGTTTTCCATATTTATTTCACCCTTGTGGAGAGTGATCAACCCTTTCCCTTGTGCTATCACCTTCTTAGCTTAGGATTTGCCCTTTTTCTTAATCTCCTTCTACCCTTGGTCTCTTAGCACATTTAGGTTATTATTTTCTTTCATTTTTAGGAGTAGTGTTAGGATTAGGATAGGTAGAGGAATCCGATCTTCTCTGGAGGTCTGTCTCAGTTCACAGGTCCCAAAACTGGGAGATAGTCCCATGTTGCCTCAAAATTCTTTATCTTTCATGATCATATCTAAGGTGCAATTTTAAGCTCCAACATTTTTCACTAAGGTTCAAATTTTTTTGAACCACCCATAATAAACTATAAAAATAGAAAACCCTAGATACTTGTATCAAACTTCATGAAATAATAAGATAAGAAAAATAAGAAATCTATATGTGGGTGAGGTTGGAATAACCCTGGTAGTAAATGTTTTTGAATTGATCTAAGCATGACAATATGCCCCTTCGAGAAAGATAATGTCTCGTTTAGTTCTCCTATGTTTTCAAATGTAGTCTATGCAATCTAATCCAACTCCTTATGTTTCCTTCATGTCTCTTGACATAAATAATAATGGGTCTACCTATACCTAGAGTAGAAATGTACCTAGTGAAGTATGTATTTGGTGTAGTGTGATTAAAATGCTAAAATTGATTCCCTTTTCCTGTTAAGTCCTTTTGGATTCTTGGATTTAATTTCTCTTACTAAGAAATAAATCTAGGATCTTTTAATTTTTAGTAATAGAATATGCTAGACTCTTAAATCTGGTTTGAGTGATTCATACCTATGAGGTGGCTTTTTATAGTATGTGCCTCTAGTTTTTAAAGATTTAGGAGAATCTCAAGTGTTTTAGATTTGATATTTTATAATGGGAATGATTAAGAATGCCAAGTGAGTTTTTAAGTTTATTTAAATTGACTATATAGGATTTAATATGTTAGGTATTTCATTAAGGTGGACCTGAGGGAGATAAAATGATGCATATAAGATATTAAACTTAAGAAAAGACACTGGAATATAGGGTATGAGACCATACAGTCATCCTGCATCAGTAGTATGGTTTGATATTTTATTGTATTGTCCTATGCATGGATTTAGTAACGAAAGAGTTAGAATTCATGAAATATCTTGGGGATAGATTAGTTCTTTAGATAACTAAGTTTTTATGAATGAATTACATAATAGTGTGTATAGATTAGCAATTCATGTAGGAGAGAGAACAATATACCAATTAACCTTATAATGTAAGTGTAAGTCATATTATAGCAAAAAGGAAAAACTTTTAATTGAAAAAGAATATGTTACAAAATTAGAGTGTCTATTATCTTTATTTTTCTTATTATTCTTCACCTAAAGTTGTAATTAAGTCTCACATGTACATACATTGAATATCGCAAAGAAACAAGGATATCATGTTTCCAAGCGATGTTTAAATTTTGTAAAATCATCATTATATTCTATGTTTTGTCTCATACTACATGATTTTCAATCTTTTGACATGTTCAATACCAAATCTTATTTCATACCATGTCGATACACATTAACATCAGTTATGTTATTACATTCTCACTTTTACATTATTTCTAACCTAGATAGAACATATTTGGGCATGTAGTGATTTTAACACATGCCTTCATATATCACCTCTCCCAACATTCCTCCAAGTATATTCATACCCTTCATCCTATCAACACCTAATTACATCAACATATTCTAGTTAGAGATGAAATATGCTTGGAGCTGAAATATGCACCCTATTGAAACCTAGTTTGGCAATTTCAAAGGTGTAATGTGGTTTGAACATGATTCGTAGGTTATTCATGTTCTTTCTATAGATGAAATGGTTGATTCCATTCATTATATTCTACTACAACTAAATCTATACCATATTATACTCTAAATTGTCTAACCTAAGGTAATAATTCTAATGGTACAAAATAAGGAGGAGACAACTAACACGAAGGTGATAATGCTCCAAATGAAACAAGGAACTCAAATATAACTTGTGGAAACACATATGCAAGAATTAAAAATATTTATTTCAAGATACAATTGAATATATTAAAAATAGGAAAAAGGGCAGATATTCACATCAAATACATAACATTTAAAGGAATGAACCATAATTGCATATCATTAAAATGTTCACTTGAATTTACAGAGAGAAAGTTTGTAAAAAATACCAAAATATGAAGTTACAAAGGTCTAAAGGCATGGAAAATGCAAAAATCAAAAGAAGATCTCCAAATCCTATAGAAGAGAACCCTTTTTTCATGTCAAAGGAACTACATTTATAAAATAATGTGAAAGGAAGAGAGGAAGAGAGAGAACATGGGGTCAACTAAGAAATGAATGAAATTCACCCACCAAGGACCATAAAGCCATAATCCTATGATACAAATAATGCATTAGAAACCTTTCTTCCTTCAATTTATGTTCCATCAGAGTTACAAGATGAGGCATATGTGCCATTAAATATTAATTTCTAGTTAGTGAGGTGGCTAGATGCTTGATATTTTAAACTACACTTTTCTCACCTTTTCTTATGTTTATATTTTTATCCTTCTAAACAATATCAATTCATGCATTTCCCCATGCAAAAATAAGTTTTTAAGAGATGTTTAAATACCACTGGTTTCATGTAATTTGGAGGTCTGCAATGAAATATATGGTAAAAAATGCCATAACTTTCATTTTGTGGCTTCCTAAAAATTCACCTTACTTCATGATTTTTCATTTCTTAATGGAATTTGAATGATTCCAATTTTTAAAGTTCGTTGACATCCATGAAACACTAAAAATGTGTTTGTGGCTTTGAATTTTTTTCCTCCAACTCTACACATAACTTGTTTTCCATGTTCCATGGAAGACCATTTATTTGTTATGTAACTTTGGGAACCCATGCTCCAAAATCCTTTGTTCCACGACTTGGAGAGTCTTCTTTGTATGCTTTGTGGAAAACCTTTTTTGATACTTGTGAAGGTATTTTATTTTTCACACAACATTTTAACGTTTAACTATTTTCCTTTTTTTCGTGGACTTTGAATTCCACAGAACACTATATTTAAGAAAACCATGAAACACTAAGTTAGTGTTCGTGGCTATTGAACTTAGTTTTTTTTCAACTCTCTTACCTTTTCTTCTTTACACATTGTTTTCTTTGTTGAAATACACTAAAATCTTCCCATACCTCATGAATTGAGCACTTTTCTCAAAAAACCCAACTAACTCTCGATTTTAACTCCTTCATTTCATGGGTTAGGAGAACCCGCAAAAAGTTAGTCCATACTTAAGAAATACAATCCAAAAATTGATACTCCCTTTGAGTTTTGTCTTTGGAATAGTTCTCACATTAGCCTTACCCTAAACTTAATTTTCATTTTGTCTCCTTTAAACTTATCTCACCTTCACCATCTTAGATTATAACATCGAGGAGAAAACCTATGTTTTTTTTTTTTTTTAGCCAACTCCTGTAATATTTCACGTAAGTCTCCTTTTCTCATATTCCATTTTTTCTAAATTCCACGGAACACTAGAAAATATGTTTCATGGATTTGCAACAAAAAATTCATAAGTCTAAAATTATTTTTAAAGTTTTCAAAATATCCTCTGGAGGTATTTTGGACAAAATTTTGGTGACTTAACGGGTTATCTACATGCTAGATAGATATCATTAGTAGCATTTTGGGTATCCATTAGGCATGGAGTCAAGACTAAAAACTTGAAAAAAATGATCCAAAATTTGAAATTCTTACCCTTGAATTTGCATGAACTTAGGATTGACCTAGAACTTCATGAAGTGATCATGGAAGATGATCTTTAGAGCTGTAAATAAATCTTGAAAACTACCCCAAAATGTTATGGTTTCTACCAAGGAAGGATCATGGAGAGCTCTATTTTTTTACAACTGATCTTGGGGAGGCTGAATGAATTTACTTTGAAACTACCCCAGGATAACATGTCTTCGCTTATGGAACATTCTCTAAATAGGATTTGTAAGAACAAAAAGGCCAAGAAACTATATACAAAAATGAAAATCATAAATGTTCCAAATGGAAACATGTAGAGTGTGCACAAGAACTTATTACAAACAAGGATGATCACCACAAATATTGAGGAAAAGATAATCAATATGGGATCAAACAAAAAAAAAGGAGGGAAACTCTAATAAACATAGAAAGGAAATAAAACAATAGATATGTACAAGATGAAAGAACCAAATCAAATAGAAGTTTTCGAGATAAATCTCATTTACTAGGATTTGAAGTTTCCCCATCAATTTTGGATAACTAAAAAGAGTTGGGATATTTGTAAGTACTTATAATGTATGGACCAATCCAAATTGTATCAAACATAGAGTGTATTCCTTGTTTAACTCCATTTGTATCCCATTTAAGGAATAGATCTTCTACTTTGAATGTTTAAGCCTTATCCTTCTTGCAAACCACTATTTAGTTTCTCCTCCAATGCTATTCTAATATGATCATAGCATTTGCCTCAACTCCTCAAGATCAACCAATCTATGATCTATACCCTCTAATTCTAATTCTTAAGCTATCTCTAATGAAGGAAACTCCAGGAGACAAAGGAAGCTAATATCTCCATCGTAGAAAAGTCGAAAGAAGAATTACCAATTACTTTTTTGATGTAATTCTATCAACCCAAAGAGAATTCTCACCTTTATATGCCACTTCCTCTCGATTGATCTCCTTTTTTTTCTTCATGATTCTGATCAGGTTCTTATTAGTAGAATTCTGCCAAACCATTACCATGAGGGTAGTAATTGGAAGAGGCACTCAATAATATTCCAATTCCAAGAGCCCAATAGAAATTTTAGAGCCTAGACATGATTTTGCATTATCATAATTAATGGTTTGAGGGACCCCAAACCTTGTCACAATATCTTCAAAAAAATAAAGGATATCTAATTTAGTAGCTTCCTTGAGTGGCACAACTTTTGTCCACCTGGTAAAATAATCAATTGTTGTCAAAACTCATTTATGACCCACACTTGATGGAGGATTAATCATGCCTATGAAATCAAGTCCCCATTGATAAAAGGGTTCATCCACCTAAATAGGAATAAGTGGGATGAATTTCATCCTATTTTTACTAGTGAAGAAAGCACATTCTTTGCATTTTCTAATCCATTTATGTGCATCTACAAACAATGTGGGCTAGAAGTATCCTGCATTTATAATTTTCATAGATGTGGCCTTGGAAATGAATTATCCACCTGAGAAACCATTGTGGAATTCCTCCAATAATTTTTCACCTATTCACCCTCAATGCACCTTAACAACACTCCATCAATGTTTCTTTTGAAAATAATCCCACCAATCAATGCATAGGGAATTGATCACAACCTCGAGATGCCTTATTTTACTTTTCTTAGACTACGAGTATATAAACAAGTGGATAATCATGTGGCCATATCATTAATCCAAATGTGTCCATTGGTATTTTCCTCTATCTTGTAGATTTGTAATACCTTGTAAATCTTCGTCCATGAAGAGGGAGGTTTCTTGATTATCTTGAGAATCCAAAGCTAGCTTCTCACAAAGTGCTCTACCTCTCATTAGTTTTTGGTTTTAATGGTTACATCATACTCCATAATCTTGGTCACCCATCCAAATATTTTCTCACTGATTTCTACTCCCATAATGAAGTCTCTCACACTAGGGGTGAGACTAAAAATTTAATGTGATTAGTGGAAAGCATACTCTTGAATTTCTTGAGATCTATCATGATGGAAAAGACTTATTTTCTATATGATTGTATTTTAATTCATAATCCTTTAACGTTTTATTGAATAATGTTATGGTTTCTCTGAAACTTGACCATTTTGTTTGTTAAGAAAACAACAATGTGTTGCGTCATCCCCATATACATATAGAATGAAATATTTTGAATATTCAAGGTTAATAAACATGGGTGCTTGAGAAATTTCCTCCTTGATGTTGGAAATTATTTACTTTCCCTCCTTGATTTTAAAATTAATCTTTCCTCCTTATTCCATTTAGCAAAATTAGGAATAAACTTCCTAACAAAAATTGATTTACAAGAAATGACTATAAATCCTTCTTATGAGTTGGCAAGGAGAGAGAAAGGATGGCTGATATTCTTTCAGGGTCAATGGAAATACCATATTTTGAAACAATATGACCCAAAAATTTCCCTATGGAACCATAAAATTACACTTCTTAGGGTTAAGAGATACCCCAATTCCCTACATCTCTCAAAAAATTTCTCAAGATGATTGATATGGTATTTACTCTCCTTTGAGAAAATAGTGATATCATCTAAGTAGATGAGGATGAAATCATTAATATACCCTTTAAAAAAATATTCATTTCTCTTTGGAATGTGGCACTTACATTTGATAAACCAAAGGGCATATTATGATATACATATGTTCCCCATTTAGTTTTAATGAAGTTTTAACTAATCCTCTTCTCTAAATTTTATTTAATTGAAACTGAGTAACCATCAAGCATAGAAAATATTTCAGCTCTTACTACCATTTGTAAAATTTGTTCCATAAAAGGTAGAGGATAATGATCTTTTAAGGAAGCTTTGTTCAAATCCCTAAAATCCACAAAAATCCTAATTTCTCCATTTTCTTCCTAACTGGAACCAAATTAGCCACCCAAGAGGAATATTTGATGGGGAATATGATTTTTCCTCAATGATCTTGGATAATTCTTTCCTCATGAGGGGATTTATTTTTGGATTGACAGGCCTTTGTTTTTATCTAGTTGGCTTGGCATTAGGATCAAGATATATGGTGTGCTAAGAAATTTTGGGGTCAAAACCTTTAATATATTCATAATTCCATGAGAATACATCATTAAATTCTTGAGATAATGAAAAAAATCTTATTTTCATATTCATCACATACCTTTCCAAGAAATATCTCCTTGTCTTGTGTAATAGTGATTGTTGGTAGTCCTCTTGCCTTGTTGTTATATTATTTTCTTCTCCTCTGAATTCATCATCAGGACTGAAAATGTGTTCGATATTGACCAATCCTTTGGGAAATTTTTTTGTCCTTACTTGAATGATTTTATCGCCATATCTATTATTCAAATCAGATTGAAAATTTAAGGATAAATAAAATTCATTCTAAATAAATTGAACAATTTTTCCATCCCTATCAAATATCTACCAACTGACTTCATTATATGGAATTTATGGCTTAGCAATAATCTTAACATGTTTCTCATTTCCTTGGATGAGATCTTCAACTGGTGAAAATTGTGATCTAATAGCCACCATCTAGTCTAATTCTTGGTTTTCTTCCACGACACTACTTGAAGGTTGATATCATCAAAACACTCAAAGTGATTCAAAGGTATATTTCTATAAGCTTTTAAAAAGCTTATTTTTGTGGAATTTTTCCTCTAACTTGGTCGATGACCAATTCTATATCCCAAATTTTTTAAGGCCTTTATTTGTCTCTTTTCCATAATGAGATGACCATGAACCAATGCCTCATATTTCGCTACATTATTTGAACATGCAAAATGCAACCTATGAGCAAAGAATATTTTTTTACCCATTAGAGAAAGTATAATTACACAAATCCTAGCTCCATTTGTGCTTCTATAATTGTATCAAAGTATTTTTTTCATAAACTAGAAGTCATTGTCTTATTTATGTGGCATGGGGGCTATGAACTATTTTTCATGAATGAAATAGGTTCCCACCTAGTTTCCTCGCTTATATCATGAGGGTAGAACTCATAACGTTCCTTGGTCCATTCATCTAATAAGAGACCAGGAATTGAACTAGGAGGAGTGGACTATTAAATTGAAGTTGAATCATGCACTTCATATTAATGTATCATGAAATTATATTGGATAAGAGTGGGGTCATGACTCAATATGATAAGAAGAGATTGGCTTAGCTTTGATGGTAAATTTAGTACCATATCTAGTTTTTAGGATCATGTGAGACCAATATAAAAGACAAATATCCACCCACTTTAGCTATGAAATCTCTTGATAGATAAATGAAAAACAAAGGAGAAAATTCAATGAATGAGATATATTTGGTTATGGCTATCCATGGACAACCATGGAGGGTTAACTCAATATTTTTAATCACTCCAAGAATTTTGATTTTTGAGCCATCAAGTTGTAGAACACCTTTAGAAAATGGATTGTAATCAAGGCCTAGGATATCAAAAATTTTCTTAGGCATTACAAAGGTACTAGCACCTGAGTCAATCATGTAATTATGAACCAAGTTTTTCCTAAAATTAGAGACATGTAAAAGGGTGGGGTTTTCTTAGCCTTTCTTACTTGTTCCTCCTTTGGTTGGAATATGTTAATCATGGAATGTCTTATTTGTATAACCAATTTAGATTGGGGATGATACTTTAATCATGGAATATGTTAATCATGGATGATACTTAAAATATTCCTTTGAAATGGAATGGATAGGGCATCCCACATTGTCACATTCAAGTTTGTCTTTTCATCATCTCAATAATGTTGAAGGTGGTGCATGAATATTTGTGCATTAAAGATGTATAAATTTCTATTTCTTTAATTACTCCACTATTGGGAAAGATACTATTGGTTGAGAAATAACCTCCTTCTTGGAGCTATGTCTGGTAAAAACATCAGGTAACCTATTCTTACTTAAATCTTCCCCAAATTCCTTCTCTATATGAAGTATATTGTCTTGGTTAGAAGAAGGTGAAGGTTGAGTATCCAATACTCTCTTCTTAGACCTTATATTATCAATAACATGAATTTGAGGTTTTTTAGAACTAGTCATAACTTGATTGATTGCACAAATCTCATTAGACCCAAAAACATGAGATTGGCCTTGGGAGTAACTTCTAGAACACCTTCCATATTAGAATTGGTTTTCTCCATTAATGAATTTTGTTGATTGGAATAATTTTGAATCATAAAGGCATGAGATTGCAATCCATTGGAATAATTATTCTGGCTATGTGGTTGAGTACATGGAAAGAACAACTTTGTTTCTTGTATTACATTATTTTGCACTGGAACAAGTGCCTTACTTGAGCTAAAGTAATAGGAAGTGGTCTTGCATGAACAATGGTTTGAAGGGGAAGATGTGGATTTTTACCTTGCAACCTACCATTTTGATAAATTTTACCATATCTATGATTTATATATTCTATTCCATAGAGAATATGACCTTTATTAAACCCTTCGCATGAATATTATCCTTTCTTAGAACTCAGTATAGTTTCTATAAGATTGATCTTGTTGCTTTTCTAGAGATATAACTTTATTGGATAAGTTCCTAATCAGAGCTCTCATTTCATCATCATTGTTATTTTTTTGGGAAGGATATGAGGTGGAGGTAGTAGAAGGTTGAGAAGCCTGAGGAAATTTAAGAAAAAGAGGCATAAATAATCCAGCACTATTTTTATATCTTGTATCCAATAATTTTCAGCCTCAATGGCTATTGGATATGCATCAGGTAATTGGAGAACACCCATATATTATATGATAACCACTATATAAAAATTAAAGGCTATTAATAAATAAAGGAAAGAACCTTCAGGTGTTGGTCTCAAAATAAGTAGAATTATGTCCCACGTTTTCTAGAATTTGAAGTTGAAATCAACCATGAGCTCATTAGAGACCCAATTGTAGTGCCCACAAAATTCATGCATAATTTTATTTCGATTCATTAAATTTACCGATTATAGAAATTGATACAATATTATTTTTATATTATTTGATTTTGTCATGGATTATTTTGTGATACAAGTGGTGATTGAGGCACGTAGTGCCAATCTAGTATTGCAATTTATCATACTAGTTTTCCTGCACTTAAATGTGGTCATGGATACTAGAAGGATTGATGCGATTATTTTTTTCTTAGTATATGATGGATGTATGTTAATTATGCTATATATTTTGGTCATTAGCTATGGTGATGATGATTTGGATGTTATCATGCAATAACTTAGATGGATTCTATATTTTGATCTACTATGGATGTATGTTGTTATGTATAGTTACTTCATTGGGATACTCATTTCGTTTAATTATAATTGATATCCGTGATTTATATAGTTAATGATGTATGTGGTATCATTTCACTTGATTTATTATATTGAGCAGGTATGATGATGTGTGAATCGAGTGTGTAAGTTATAGGTTCACACAGAGAACATAAGACTCAGATTTTGCACTTCCAATTTTCACAAGTGGCCATCCGGGTTGAAGCCTCACCTTTCATTTATTTTCATTTGTTCTTGTGATGTGTTAGTGATTATTTTAGACATCCTTATTGGTTCCTTCTCAACCCGTTTTGTATTAATTTTACTAACCCTTATTTTAAGTTATTTTAGGATCCTAATGGTCCCTACTTCATTAGTGGTGGTATTGGATTTTAAACATTGTTTTAATGGGTATGGGACAAATTAAACATGAGTTAGGTGGGCCCCACCACCTCTCTATGTGTGCCACTTTTCCCAAACTCGAAATTGGGATAAAAGTGGAAATTGGAAGTGTTTCTTTTTATGTAGGGGTCTCATTTACAATAAAATGGACCTCTTAGATGATAATTATGGGTAAGGGACCTTTTCAAATGTTTAAATAGGATTTTCTCTTCCATTTGAGCCTCTCTTGTCCACATCATTATTAATGTTCTTGTTTTGTGAGCCACCTTGGAAGTGGAGGAAATTTTGTTTAATTTAATTTTGTTTTTGGGATATTTTCCTCCATTATGGATTTTGTCTTATGTATGATAGGGACTTGTGGGAGTCTTGTTTTGGAGAAGGATATGGGTGAAACATGCCACCCTCTCATTGGTGAGGATTTATTTTGAATCTCCTTCATATACCCATATTTTGGAGGGGGTAAGGAATTTTGGTCTCATTTTACACTTCGAGTTTGGGAGAGCTTAGAGGAACTAGGAGCTTAGAGTTCTTGACTTGTATTTGGAGTTGGAATGAATTACTTTGGTTTTTGAGGTAAGCCATCATACTTGATTGTTTTTATTTTTGGTATATTCATATTAAGTAATGGCTTGTTTTTATTCTTGAAATATTTCATGTTATGTTGGGTGTTGAATGTAAATATCATCTTCCTTTATTTTCTCCATCCATCTCACTTGAGATGGATTTTTTAATGTAAGGGAAGAGGGATGAAACCCCCTCTTCAACCCAAATGGATTGATGGGAAATCCATGATGGAAATTATATTCTTTCCTCCCCTCATATGGTTTGATGAGGGAGATGAGATTTCATATGGTTTGAATCTCATCTCCCTTCCTTGTTAAGGAAACCTTCCATGGTTTGAAAAACCTTGGAAAGGAGGAGGATTGGAGCTTGGGATGAAGGAGATATAAGGAGAAAAGGGGATTGGTATTAATTGATGATTGTAGTTTATTTGTAATAAAAATGATGTGCATTGGGACTCTTCCCCATTTTGAGGAAACATGGAGTTTCCTCCTTTGTTCTTGTGCTTTTGGCTTGTTTTTGAATTAGTGTGTGTGTGTGTGTTTATTTACAAACTCTTGATTTTTCTCCTTCTTATGCATCTTGGAGGCATACAACTGCTCTCCCATGGGCATACATTGAGAATATCATTCCATCCACCTTTGTAGTTGGTATGTAATGATGTCGGTAGGTTGGGTGGACAACCAAGCAACCACTTTTGTGTGAAGATAAATTTGTCAAAAGGAGAATGAATTTCAGCTAGCACATTTTGTAACTTGAATTGTTGCTATTATGGGAAAGAAAAGTAAGAATTTTTGGCATGTTGTTCCCTATCTATAGAGACTTTTCCGCTTGTCTTTTTAAGTTTTAGTTTATTTTAAAATCTAATGAAAGAACAGATATAAAGGGGTTGATCTCGAGTATAAAATTCCATTGTTTGTTCTTGTTTAGTCCTTATTTTGTAAGAAAATAAAAGGTATAATCTATTTTAAATTATAGGAAAAGAATATCCCCTCTATGTTTAACCACCAAGGAAATTTATTTAAACTTATTTCACTCTCTAGCTTGATAGAATCCTATCTATGCTTGTGATTTCATTGTAATTAGTGATGTATATTAGAAATGTGGCATTATTTTTTAATAAACATGAATACATTTGTAAACTTTGTTCTTAGCTTGTGGGTTGAATCTTAGCTTGTTAAAAGTAGAGTTATATTTTAGTTACTACAATTATTTCCATCTATGCTTTATGAACTTACGGAAAAATGATTCTTTAAATAATTATATTAGAGTTTATGGGGTTAAGAAGATGGACATAAACCTAAGTGTGGAAAATCCCATACATGTTGTAAGTGACTAGTATTATCTCTCTCCACTTTAGAAGTTTATATGGACTTATTATAGGTTTTCATCCTTACACTAAGATCGTGAAAACCGGTTTGCTGAATTTAGAAGGGTTTATCTATTTATAATATCACTCACTTAATTTGTCCTTTTTGGTTAGATAAGTAAATCATATAATCATATGGTGACTTTCAGATCAAAAGAAAGCTAAAATATGAATTGTAATATTGGTGAATGAAAAAAGGGGATTTTTTTAAGAATTTGTAAACATAAATTCACATTTCACACACGAATTATTATATATATAATAATAATAATGAATAAAAAGATAATTTTAACACTGCAATGGTGAGAAGGGGCATGGCTTGGCCATGGCCCCTATCCCCAAACCTTTCCATACCCTACAACATGTATTGAATGTCATAACATCCGGCTATCCTATTACCTCGTATATCATGTATGTGTGTGTGTGTGTGTGTGTGTGTGTGTGTGTTTACACGCACATATACACACACACAAGTGTATGTATATGTGCGTGTAAACATATATATATATATATATATATATATATATATATATATATATATATATAAACTCTTGTTTCTGTAGAGTGGTCTTTGTTTCAACTTGGGGCCTTTGAAAACATAAGGAAAAAATTATTTAACAAATAAAAGATATAATTTAGTTTAAATTATAAGAAAAGAATATCCCCTCTATGTTTAACCACCAAGGAAATTGATTTAAACTTATTTCACTCTCTAGCTTGATAGACTCCTATCTATGCTTGTGATTTCATTGTAATTAGTGATGTTTATTAGAAATGTGGCATTGTTTTTAATAAACATGAATACATTTGTAAACTTTTCTCTTAGCTTGTGAGTTGAATCTTAGCTTGTTAAAAGTAGAGTTAAATTTTAGTTACTACAATTATTTCCATCTATTCTTTATGAACTTAAAGAAAAATGATTCTTAAAATAATTATATTAGAGTTTATGGGGTTAAGAAGATGGACATAAACCTAAGTGTGGAAAATCCCATACATGTTGTAAGTGACTAGTATTATCTCTCTCCACTTTAGAAGTTTATGTGGACTTATTATAGGTTTTCATCCTTATATTAAGATCATGAAAACCGGTCTGCTGAATTTAGAAGGGTTTATCTATTTATAATATCACTCACTTAATTTATCCTTTTTGGTTAGATAAGTAAATCACATAATCATATGGCAACTTTCAGGATCAAAAGAAAGCTAAAATATGAATTGTAATGTTGGTGAATGCAAAAAAGGGGATATTTTTTAAGAATTTTTAAACATAAATTCACATTTCACACACGAATTATTATATATATAATAATAATAATGAATAAAAAGATAATTTTAACACCTGCAATGGTGAGAAGGGGCATGGCTTGGCCATGGCCCCCATCCCCAAACCTTTCCATACCCTACAATATGTATTGAATGTCATAACATCTGGCTATCCTATTACCCAGTATATCATGTATGTATGTATGTATATATATATAAACTCTTGTTTCCTATAGAGTGGTCTTTGTTTCAACTTCGGGCCTTTGAAAACATAAGGAAAAATTATTTAACCCTCACCCACAACCATGGGCATAACCATGGCCCCGAATGAAACTCCAAGCCTACAAAGAAACACATGAAAACATATATAAACCATTTTACACAAAAATACCCTCCCTTTCTTTGCTAGGGCCGCTTCTTAAATCCCTTTCACACCTAAAATGTTGTAGTGGTGCAGCCTCCCTGTAATAGGGTATGAATATTTCATTTTCATTCATACATACATACACATATACATATACACATACACACACACACACACACATAAATCCTAGAATTTATGAATAAATACAAGCAAATAGATGTAAAAATAATAAAGAATTTTATTTTCTCCTATGGATGTTCCCATAGAAAACTTTCGAACCAAGCCAACAAAAATAAATGGGGAATATTTATGAAAATGAAATGTATTTTGGAACCATAAGGATTTTAGGGTTATTAGGGTAACCTAAAAACAATGGCGTAGATTGAAATGATCCTATGGATCTTATATAATCTAGGTGGAGCCAATTAACTCTAATTTTTCTTATAACATTTGGACAGATTTAATTTTACTCTCCACTAGGCATAATTATGATCCGGAAATAATTAGATTTAATATTTAAGTTGGAATGTTGAGCTAAAATGATCTGTGTTAGCAAGTTGGAAAAGGATTAAATTGTTGTAATAATGTTTATAAAACTACAAGTGTTTCTAACCATTTAAGCATCCTATAGAATTACCTAGGGGCTCACTAGCTAAAATATTTCCCCTAGTAAGGAAAAACAAAACTTAACTATATCAAAGAAATTTCCCTCACTTGAATGAGAAGGCCTCCATGAAGAGAATTTCAAAACTTATGTTAAAAAAGTTGATGTCAAATATTAGTTTTACAGCTTAGATACAAGTTGTTTCCTTTGATTAATTAAATACTAGAGGGGAAAATTATGTTTTAAAACCAATTGATTTTTCTTTTGGAAAAAACCATAATTGGGACTTTTGATCTATTTCCAATGTAATTTTTGACCTTAGTGGAGATGGATTTTTGTAATGTTAGTGGTATTACCACACTTGATCATTTGTTAATGTAAAAACTAAAATTGCCCCAAATTTTCCCAAGCTTAAAGTGTGGTTAAATTTTTATATTTATATTTTTTTGGTTTTGAAATTAGGGGCACTATAGTTGATATCTGATCTTGGGTTCAACACCGAGAACTATGGGAAAACATTTTGAAAACTAGACATAAAATTAATAACTAAACCAACACCACAATTTTTCCACTAATAATAATTTTGGTTCATTATCACACACACAAGATACTAAGGGTAGCGTGATTAGGGACCTACTTTGATTATAACCACCTACTTATGAATTTATGGTATATGGATTAGAGCTAACTCATGAATTCTTAGTCTTGATAGTTACTTTGGGTTACACCCATATGATAGCAACTTCAAGGCTAGGGACGGTCATTCACCTCCTCCATGATGCAACATGCATTTGGTGGAGGAATGAGAGAGAAATATCCATATGACACAATACATAGTTACATGGGAGTTGTTTGACAATGATTCTAGGCTTGAAAAATGTTGGAACACATTATTCATTATGATATATATGAGTTTCATGACCTCTAACCAGGTTCGGGCATGATGGCACAATACGAGATCCATTTTTGGGTTTATTATAATATGTTGACTATTTACATGATGAGAAATTACAAGTTAAAAACTTATTTGGGGACCTTGAATGAAGGATTTTCCAAGGCATTATGGTTGTTATCTCATCTATCTTTAGAGAAGGTGTGGAGAAGGCATAATTAGGTGAGAGGAATAAGGGCAAGGTCCGAGAGTTCCGAGATAAGAAAAAGAAAAAGTTATAGGAACAAATTCACACATTTCAGGGATATGAGATCGCGGGGCACTATTGATGAATATCCATGCACAAATTCCTTACAAAACACCAAAAATGCATTAATAGCCACAAAATCAACTTATACAGATCACTTTTATCGCTTGAACTATTAATTTTCTCAAGAAGCTATTTTTCTCAAAAGCACTAAAATTCATAAACATACTTGAACCAAGGCTAAAACCTTTTTAACATGCTTATATCCATCAAGCAAACTTGATCAAGAAACCCAATCATTTTCAACAAACAATTCTCCTTAATTTTTCTATTAGATCTCAATTTAGCCTTGAGCCCTTCAAAATGGGGGTTTTCTAAAAAAATGTAAAAACACCTTTCATCCTAATTTTTAAAATTTTTGGACACCCATTAGGCCCATTTAGGTGCATACCAAATTTCAAGGAGTAACTCTAAGATATGTGTTAGTGATAATATACAAATGTTCAATATTTATGGTAATATTTTCAAAAACATTATAGACCTCTAGCTTTAGGGTAATTTTCACTTCACATCTCCTTACATATTGTTCCCAACACCATCATCCCCCTTTTAGCTTGTTCTAGTAAGCCTTTGCTAGGGTTTGGTAGAAAAATATGTGGTTTCTTAATTTATTATTTTTTTCAACATTTGACATACCACACAACATATTGTCTCATATTATTCATGATATTATTAATACTAGATACAACCTTTATCTTCAGTCTCCTCATGTTTCCATATTCTTGAATTCTTTGCTTGGTTCTTAATACTATTGGTTTCTTCTACTCTATTTCTCTCATACCTTATTTATATCGATATAAGTTTTCACTCACTATCTTCTTATCACTGTTTCTATACTTATTAACATCCATCTAACAACTCTAAGCTTTCAACTAGTCTTCACCTCAAGGCATCTTCTCCTAACATGCTCTCTTACTCTTTTAAGTTCTTAAGGATACTTTAGCAAGATCTGACCAAGTACTTCACCTTAATTCTTGGTTCCAAAATAAATTTCAATATTCCTTAAGGATTACACTCATTATAACAACATTCTTAACCCTCTTAACATCTATTTCTTTATACTTATCCATAACATCTCTTTTTTCATACTATGTTCAAGACGTCACAATTTAGCGGTTGACTATGTAACTCACTTCCTTCCTTCTATGTCTCAATATTCGACTCTTACAAACCATTTTACCTCATGAAAAATAATATAATAATACTCATTACTATCCTAAATACTATCACCAAACAATAATGTTCCAACTATCACACCTAAACTAATTAAGATTGTTGTAAGTTCCTTTATTAGACTATACATGAATTTTTAGGCTTGTTACATTCTTTATCTTTTAGATTATTCTATATTTCTAGTCCAAGGAATTAATCACTCACAAAACATCTTAAAATATTTTCATTTAACTGATCAAACATTTTTATTATCCTTCTATACTTTCAATCATCACTAAACTATTGAGTTCATATTGTCATATCCTTCACTCCTAGATTGTTACGGTTTGATGTGTTTATGGATTGCATTATGCTCAAAAACTGAATGTCCTATTCATTAGCCTTAATAATTTTAGGTTCTCCTAAATTCTTACACAAAAAAATATAGTACCCTTCAAACTCTCCAATGCAAGGATTTTACCTTCACAATTTCCTTCTAGATTCCCAAATATGTGTGTACATAGTTTATACATGAAACTTCAAGTTTCCTCTATCCTTTTATTTTTCATGGTCATCATACCTCACACTTGTATTTTAATATAATTTATTCCACATTATTCATTCATTTTAATTATGTTTCTAGACTTATTATTTTTAAATTCATTGATCTCATAAACAAGCCCTTGAATACAAGGTATGACAAATTGTGAGTGTGTCTTGTTATATTTAACTTGATTGAAACCCTACAATGACTTTAGTGGCTCTAATACCTCATTTGAAAATTTTAATCACTTCACATTTGTTCCTTACTCCCGACATAAATTTAAATTTCCCTAACAAACTTATCTAGGACTGTCAAAACTAAATTCTAAATTCTATATCATTTCCCTCTCACTTACAATATCATTTATCTAACTATTAACCCTAACATCTATTCACAGTTTATTAATTTTTATCCTTCGAGACAATTTTTTTCACCTTCATTAATATTATTTACAATATCTTACCTCCACACACATTTTTCCCATTTATTCAAGCATATGACTATGTTTTTATTATCTAAAATTTCACCTCAAGTCTCCAAGGGACTGTCAATCCATCTAAGCTTTTAATAAATCATTTACAAAAAAATCATACATAATATTCATTTACCTAAACCTTAAACATTCAATCCATGATATCATAAAATTCCCACATAGTTCTCTAATATTATTTTCCTTTATTAGATAAAGCCATGAACTTGTACAAAGATACCTGAGCCACGAGGCTATATACAAATAATTTTCTCCTTCTTACTCTCTTTTCCAACTTTTAAAAAATCCCCATTGTAATTCCTCAAAATAATTATGAAGAAGGAGATGTGGTTAGGTTTCAACCACCTAACACACCCTAGTATAAGCTAACCATAGTGAGCTAACACCCAATTTGGTTAAGTAAGTGGGTTTATCACATGACCACCATGTTAGTACATAAATATCAAGCCTATACTAACACCTAGATGACTAACCTACTAACTCCTAGGTCTAGGATGCATTATAAGACTAATTTGAATATTTGAATGTTGTTTTTTTAGGGAAACCTCCAAAATACCACTTATTATAAACATAGGTTTCAAATAGACTAAACATAATGGATAATCACCCAAATGGACCTCAAAACACCTAATTAACTATGAAATACCAAAGTTATACTATTTACAATGATGATCCTACATCATAGCAATTTGCTATCGTGAGCGAGAAATATAAAGAAATTTGAATTTCCTATTGGGAGGTAAATTTGATTTGTTAAGAAGAATTTTTGTATAGACGTTTTGTGAATTTTTATGAGTTGATTGAAGTTATTTGAGTTAACTATTACCTTATTGTGAGAGTTGTGTGTGTGAATATAATAGGTTTCTCCTAGAGAGAAGTGATAAAATAAGTAAGAAAGAGAAAAGTGAAGAAAATAGAGAAGAGATAGAGAAGAAGACATGAAGCCAAAAGACAAGGTGTGAAAAAGAACCTAGGTGAGGCTTGGGAAATGTGAAAAATACTTTCTAGAAGAAATATGAAGCTATAAATAGTGAAATAATTTCTTAATTTCATGAGAAATATGGAGAAAGAGAAAGAGGTGAGAGAGAAAAAATAAAATAAGAGAGAATGAGAGAAATGGAGATAAAAACAATATTATGGGAAGAAAAAGAAACTAAAGAGTTTAGAAAAGGTATGGAGAAGCTAGATAAGTTGGTGAAGAAGGTGATAAAAATGAAAAAATAAGCAATGGAGATAGTATTAAAAAGGTGGTGAAGGGGCCCATAAGGTAACTCATGAAAAAAGAATAAAAATACAACTTAGAAAAAGGTTGAGAGAAAAATAAATAAGGCTAAAGATGATGAAAAGAAAGAAAAAGGAAGAAGAAATCAGAAAAATGGTGAAAAAGAGTTTGTTATTGAAGTTGAAATTGAGAGAGAATGTGAAAAATTTAATTCGCAGGTGGTGTATATGTAAGCCAAGAATAGTTAGAGATAAAGTTACAAGCACTTGAAAGTTCTTTAAAAGATGAGGAAATGAAGAATGTTGAATAAAGAGTTGAACTGATGAAAGAGAATACTAAAAATGGAGAGGACATCGTGAAGAAAGTAGGTGAAGAGACTCAAAATTATCTTGATTTTTCAACTAATATTTTTTTCATGTGTGTTTATAGGTATTATTGAAGAAGAGGTGAAAAACTAAAGAAAAAACTCTTAAAAGAGCTCAAATGAAGATGCAAAGAGAATACATCCTAGTTTTTAGGACCAAGAAAAGAAGAAGAAATTAAAGGTAAAAAGTGAAGACCAAAGGAAGCATGATGCTGATGAATATGAGAAGAACACAATAGTGAAGAGAAGGATCTTATAGGTGGAGCACAATTGGAAGAGAATAAATAATAGGCATAATGTATAGAGCTCTCAATTCTCTCCACATGGGGAGTATGATGTAGGAGCATCATTGTAAATAGTAAAATTTTAGAATTTCATAGTTAATTAGGTGTTTTGGGGTCCATTTGGTTGCTCATGGGTTATGTTTAGTCCATTTGGACTCCTATGTTTGTAATAAGTGGTATTTTGGAGGTTTCCCTCCAAAACCACATTCAAATATTCAAGTTGGTCTTATAATGCATCCTAGACTTAGAATTTAGTAGGTTAGTCATATAGGTGTTAGTATTGTCTTGATATTAATGTAATAACATGGTGGTAATGTGATAAAATAAACTACTTAACCCAACAAGGTGTTAGATCACTATGATTATCTTGTACTAGGGTGAGTTAGGTGGTTGAAACCTAGCCACTTTTCCTTCTTCACAATGATATTTAGGAATTCAAATGGAGAGTTGTTGTAGATGTTGGAAAAGAGAGTAAGAAGAAGAATTTTTTTGCATAGAGCCTCAAGGCTCAAGAATATTTATACAAGTTCATGTATTTATCTAAAAAAGGATTCTAATATTAGAGAACTGTGTGGGATTGTTATAATATCATGGATTGAATGTTCAAGAGTTAAGTAAATGAATCCTATGTATAATTTTTGTGTAAATGATTTGTTACAAGCTTATATGGAATGAAAATCCCTAATATAATTTAGGAAAAGTTAAGGTAATAAGAACACAATCATATGCTTGAATAAATGGGAAAACTATGTGTGGAGGTACGATCTTGTAAGTACTATTAATGAAGGTGAAAAACATGTGTGAAGGATAAAAATGAATGAAGTATAAGTGTGAATAGCCACTAGGGTTAATATTTAAGTAAATGATCTTGTAAGTGAGAGGGAAATGTGTTATAATCATTCATACTAAGGGGGTGAATTAGTCTTATAAAAAATTTCTTTAGTTAACTTTACTTACATATATACACCATCCAATCAACATCCATAATCAATGTGATCTTATTAGGTGTGTATCAATCATCCACAAGGGCATGAAACACAATAAAACATAAGTACACAACATATAATGTGGGGAACCCTCAAGGGTAAGAAAAAACACTGAACATCTACTTATATAACACAAAACAAAGGACTTGTAATAATATTACACATCACATGCAATATTTTTAGTGAGGTACTAACCTTACAAGGAACACCAACCCATAAGTAGAAAGGAACCAACCATATAAGGAGGATAAAAACACCTAAGATGAAAAAAATAAACTAAGCCTCTTAAATATAAATATCACCTAAGAAATTGTTGCTCCAACAACTGATTGTGATCACAACTTTAGCTCCATACACTCAAAAACTTCTCAAATTGCCTTATTTACTTCTTTGCTCATACATACACCTTCTTATGTTGAATAGATCATATGACCTTAATTTTTTTCCTATACTCTTATAAAGTATTCATTCATATTATCAAATCATCCCTTGACCCCTCTCTACTCTTCTTCACCTCCTATAGCTAGCTCACACCCCCATCATCACACACACTCAATGAGTAAATACAATGCACTTTTATTTTTGACACTAGATGCAAACACCTTAGGTCATTCAAGAACACATAAGGTCAGTATTCAAAAATTAAAAACAAATCTTGAACATAATATAATATTACATGAAAGGACCATATAGGTCATCATATGCCTAAGAAAACTAACTTGCACAAGGCTAATCAAACAGGCCTAAAATAAAGGCATCATCTCCAACAAATAGAATATGAAGCTAAAGAGAAAATATAAGCTTCACCAAACCTCCAAAATATCAAAGAACATCATAAAAACCTCTCACAACTCTCAGCATGCTGAGGAACATATGCATCATCCAAAATCACCATCAAGCACACCAAAAACAAGCACCTCAAATTAGGTCTCTAACACCAAAAAATCACTCCATAAGACCGAGAAACTTCACATAATAAAAACCTCACCAGGAATCATGTGGCATATCATACATAAGGTATTGAATGCTGATAGCTCATTATACTTATTTCAATCATAAAATCAATACATAAGTCACCAAAATAGGTCCTTCTTTGACACTTTGCTCAAACTAGTAGATAGGTCTCAAAGCCAAGTCATCAAGAACAAGATGTTTCACACCTCTAAACACTTCACCAAGGCACAAGTAGCATATGAATGGAAAAATATCAATGTCTACTAATTTAAATAACTCACTTCAAGTCCAAATCAAAGCTTAAGGATCCATAAAGTATACATCTCTAAAACTACTTCAACTAGGTCCTAGGTCTCAAGAACCAGGTCTTGAGTAAACTGATATCAAACACCTCCAAAAAACTTCTACACTCTTCCACCAATTGGAAAATACAAAGGTAAAACTGCAATATTCTCTAAGCATTCACAAGTTGAGGTCTTATGGAGAAAAACATGCCTTCATACATGTTCCATTCACTTATCTTGGCAAGTATTTTATGGGTGATTAGGCCATTAGGGACTAAGCCAAAAATAGTCACTCTATATTATACCAAGGAATCTAACACATCATATGGGATCACTATCATATATTCATGACCAAATACCACTACTACATAATGCAAATATTCAAATCATGCCTCAAACAAAAAGAATAGTTTAAGCCCTTCTAGGGAAAAAGTGGTAAGGAGACTTTGGATATATGTTACAAAAAAATTCTTCACACAAAATAATCAGAAATTTTCATATAAATTTATCACACCTCCTAAGGTATATGTAACAATTCATTTATTTTCATGAAAAATTCATCTCAGCTTTGAAACTTCAAATCTCCACAAAACTAGGGATTTTCTTTAGCTTGCCAAAACACCTGGAACATGAAACCACCACCATCAGGTGCCCTGAAGATTTATTTACAACTCTAAAGCATCAAAATTAATTTCCAAAATCATTTTGAGCCCATACAGTTCATTTTTCTCCTATCGCTCTAGGTCTATGGTTTAAGTAGTGTTTTAGGCCTATATGGCTTGTTAATGACTGTTCATTAATACTTGATGACAAAACTAATTAATTATTTTTTAAAAATATTATTGAATCCATGTAAAAAATACATGAAAGTATCAGTTCCCCATGAATATATCACACACGTGGGTGATCATTCAAATTTCACCATCGAGCTAGTTTTTTCCTTTCTAAGAACTCGGTAGAGCTAAGAATCATTTTTTTGCTTCTTCTTCACTTCCTTGACCAATTTGTTTTCTCAAATAACTAAAGGGACCTATTTTAACTATTCCAAGTCTCATACAAACTCAAATAAATTTTAAAATCTCTATATAATAATACTTACCTAGTATATTTTGCTTATTCTTAATGCTCTTCTTTAAAAGGACCTTCATCATGTACTTACAAGCTACAATAAGACTTGATGCACCTCTTACACATGATGTACAATCTTAAAGTAATCCTTATATGATTGTTGGTAAGGAAATTTATTGGGTGGAAAAATTTGTGAATTCCTTGCCAATGCTTTAGGAATCTAAGTCCCTCTATTTAACCTGCACTTCCGTGTATGCATGCACGAGAAAGCATGGATTTATGTGGTGGCCTTTCGGCTAGGGATCCAACAAGGAAATCTACTAAACTCTGTGGAAAAGCTAGAAATATATTTCTAGTAAATACATTGTCTAAAAATGTGAAAGGGAGTAAGAATTGAGGTAGGAGAACTAATGCGCAGGTAGAAAATCGATTCTGCACACACACTAGTTAGAAACTTCAACACATGTATTTATGGGAAGAAACAACTTTGCGAATAACAACAAGACCAAATAGAATTCACTGATCACCAAGTATCAAGAAACCCCTTAGTCAAAGAAATCTAGAAACTCCTTCTTGTATTGATTGCTCAAATCAAAGTTGTACATAATGTGAGAATGGAAGAAATTGAGAAGTGGAGGAAAGTAGAAGAAAATTGGCTATCTCCTTTTCTTTCTCTAGGTACAATGCACTCTTGAGTTTACAAGATCAATTGCCCCCTTTACAATGGCATGAAGAAGCCATTAAATATCTTGCAAGAAATGGTTATAACTTCTTCTTTGTTAGCAAGAAACAGTTTACAATATTTTCAATCATTCACATCCATTCAGATTCTTGATTCACGAAGAAACGCCAATGGTGGAAAAACCATACTTTTCATAATGCAGTTGTTACACTCATTTTGTAACTTTGAATTTGAACCATTCATCTTTCCTTTGAAACTTTAAACTAGAGTCGTCCACATGGGAGAAATTTACTTGGAGTGGGTGTGGAGGATGCCTTTTGCATTTTGTGACTTTATAGAGATTTGGAATTTTTTACATTTTTGGTCTGCCCTTCTACTTTTGATATAAGCCTAACACATGGCTTCACTTGATTGGTAAAGGAATCACAGCTCGCTTTATGAATTTTAGCCCTTTTTACAAAAAGGCTCAAAACCTCAAAGTTCTCTACTGACCCACTTCCCCGCTTTGAATTTCAATTGTGGGCTTAATATTTGAATTTTTCCTTGGCATGGGTGGGGCTATGGGTCACTTTATGACTTTTAGACTTTTAAAAAAAAGGCTCAAAACCTCAAAGTTCTCCGCCGACCCACTTCCCCACTTTGACTTTCAATGCGGGCTCAACATTTGACTTTTTCCTCATAGCATGATTGGGGCTGCAGGTCACTTTATGAATTTTAGCCCTTTTTACAAAAAGGATCAAAACCTCAAATTTCTCTGTTGACCCACTTCCCTACTTTGAATTTCAATTGTTGGCTTAGTATTTGACTTTTTCCTCATAGCATGATTAGGGTTGTGGGTCACTTTATGACTTTTTTCCTTTTCACCACAATGCCTCAAAATGCAAAAGGACCCATCCTACCGCATCCAATTAGATATTTCCACATACCCATGGATAATGGGGAAAAAATTTGATGGGGAAGAAAACTCCCATCATTCACGACTATGGGAAAAATGTAGAGAAGAAGAAAACTCCACCATTTCACGCCCGATTTTCAAATTTATTTTGCAAACCAAGGGATTGAAAACAATACAAGGTTTGACGATCCATGGCCATAAAAATATTGAAAATTTTATTCAAACAAGGACAACAATAAAATTTTCACGTGTCTAGGAAAGAAAATGGAAAATTTTTCAAAACGTGTAGACTGGAGAGTTTAAACAACTTCAAAGCATGAATTTCTCTATCTTTTCAGACTTCCAAATTTACTTGCACACTTCTTGAGGGCGTGAGCTCAAAAATTTTGAATTTTACTTTAAAAATGAGGGGGGAATTTTGAGGGCAACAACATTTGGCTCTAGCTTGGGGACATGACATGGACTGAGCATAGTGAAGACATGACATGGGAATCTAGAATCTCAATCTCTAGACCCTATAATTTGTTGACCAGTGCCTTATCCATTGGGCCTTGCGATTCATGTATAAATTTGAGAAAATAAGATCAAAGAAGGAAACAGACAAGAAAAAAATGGTAAGGAAACACATGACATGCAACAAAAGGGTAAACAAAACCACACAACAGAAAGGGAAAAACACCTATGGTACAAGGTAGGGGAACAACCCACTTTCATTGATGATACAATTTCAAGTATTTCCCGCTCTAAGGCAATTCCAGGGGCATTCCATCTAAATATGAGAGAAGAAAAGTGTTCTCTCCGTAAGCTTCACGAATCTAGAATGGGCCAAGCCATAATAAATCAAACTTTCCATGGCTGACTTTTGGTTCTCTTATCTTGTCCCATAGTAGGATGAAGTCTCCAACTTTGAATTCTCTTACCTTCGCTTTCTTATCAAAAATATTATTTACTTTAAATTGGTGCTCCTTAATGCGATCCACCACTTGGAGTATATTTTCTTCCATATTCTCAAGAAAGAGGATCCTCTTGTTAATGGAATCCTTATACTGACCATCTTCTATTACCTATAGAAGCTTGAGAGCTGGCATCTCAATCATGAGAGGAATTTCTGCTTCGAATCCATACATTGATTGGAATGGTGACATACCTATTGCCTTCTTGGGAGTGATCCTATCTGTCCACAATGTGTGGTACAAAATTTTGTGCCAATTCCTTTGATTCTTGTTTACAAGCTTGTGGAAAATGGTCAAAATGTTCTTGTTGCTTGATTCGGCATGTTCATTTCCTTGTGGATAGTAGTCAGAAGAATGAGATAGGGAGATTTTGTAGCTATAGAAAAACTTGGTCATCTCTCTTGAAGAGAAATAGGTAGCATTATTTGCTACAATCTTCTGTGGCACTCTAAAATGGACTATGATATTCTCCTTGATGAAGTTGCATACTTGTTTCAGTGTTGGCTTGTTTGGATGAAATGGTTTCCACCCATTTGGTGAAGTATTTTATTCTCTGTGAGTACATAGGTGTGCCCCACACTTGAGTGAGTGTTCAGAACACCAATGAATTCCAACCCCCACTTGTTGAAATGGTTCTTCAATAAGCACAAGAATGAGTGGTAATGCTGCGATTTGTGGTCTTATAATGAGCATGTTGGCATGCTTTACATTTAGAAACCCAATATTGAGTGTTTAGAAAGATGGTGGGCCAATAATACCTTCCTCGGAGGATCTTGTGTGTAATTACCATTGTTGAAAAATTTCTTCCACATGTTTGGTCATGGTATGCTTTAAGAAGCTTTTCTTGTTGCTCTTTATCTACGCACCTGAGGAAACAACCATCCATGCCTCTTTTGTAAAGTGCATGATTCCAGATTACAAAGTTTGTTACCTTCAGATTGAGTGTTATCCTTTGCTTATAATCAAGATAGGGAGGTCATTATCCATAAGTGAGGTAATAGGAAATATGAGCATAACACTCATCAGTAGTGGTGATGAAGAGAACCTCTGGGTGTCGTCTTCCGAACAATTTGAGTAAGCACATTTTTCTTCACCAAGTTGAACTTTGAGTGTTTAATCTTCAGCAATCAACTTGCACAAGCCATTTCCCCTTACTAGATTGGAGGGTTGAATCTCCAAGTCATATTATTGAGTCCTTGCAATCCAATTTCCTCTTTTAGCTTCGGGATCTTACTATGTCAAGATGGACTTGATTGCACTTTCAGGGACCATCACCACCATATGGGAATTGAGGATGTAAAACCTAAAGTTTTTAACAGCCTTGACCATTGCATGGGCATGCTTCTCCAATTGGTTGTATTTTAGCTCATGATTTTTCAAAGGATAACTCATGAAAGCAATAGGTGTTTCCACGCCTTCATCATTTTTCTAAACAAGAATGACAGAGAGTGTATGTTTTGATGCATAACAATACATGATGAATTATTTGTTAAAATATGGAGATACAAGAGTCGGAGCCTTGGCAATGGATTTATTGATCTCTTTGAATGTTTCCTTCCCTTAATTGTTCCATTTGAATTTTTCTTGTGGTTTCATCATGGAAGTGATGTGCTTCGTCAACTCAGCAAACTCAGGCACAAAATGATGAAGAAATTTCACCTTTCTAAAGAATGAATGAACTCCTTTCTTTCTTGTGGGTAGGGATAATTCTTGAATGGATCTAATCCTCTCGTGGATCAATGTGTGCTCCATGTTTTTCACAATGTGCCCCAATAACTTTCCTTACATGACTTCAAAAATTGACTTTATTTCGTGCTTGTTACTGTCCCAGTTAATGCACCAAACTAAACACAAAAACCCTGAAAAACTCCAATGAAATCGATACGATGAAGATGTAGGCGAATGAGGAAGCTGATGTAGACAAGGCAGGCGCACGAGCACTTTGCACAATAGCTCCGAGTAACCTGCAAAACACCGATGCTTGACAGAAAAAGATGGCGTTAGAAGATATTTGGGTGGGCTGCCCGAGGAGCGGGTCCGGGAAGCGATGAGCTTCCTTGGTGGATGTCAGTCCACGTTTTCAATAAAGAAAAGAAGCATACATGATAAAAGATGTAAATAAAGACTAGATTTTCTGATTGCGATAATAAAGCAAAACCGAGCAGCATGGACAGAAATACGAAAATAGGGAAGCTGAAATAATGCTTTGGATTTGTGTTACACTGTGACCTTTACACTCTGCTGAGTGAAATCGGCGTCGGCCCAGGTATAATCGGCGCGGCCCGATGTGATCAGCGTCGGCCAGGGGCCGATCGGCGTCGGCCCCAGGATAAGATCGAGTGTCCACCGAAGCGCGTGACCAATCGGGGGGACTGTGCGATGAGATTCGGGGATTGGAAGGTGAATGTAGTCTGCAAGATGTGCCGAAGATGGAGAGACGCTGAAACAGAGTCACTAGATGATAGATGGTGGTGTATGATGTTGATATGATACGGGCGAATGCGGTGCTCCTCTCAGGGATTGATTAGGACAGGATCTGCCCTAACTGAGACAATTGATGCTAAAAAGATCTCTCTTTCTTGCAACCTGAATCTTTCTCGCTCTCTGTTCGTGCGTAAGTGCTTTCTTTCGCTCGTTCGTCTCTTTTTCGGTCCTTCGAACTGAGCTATGGACCTGCTTTTATAATCGGCGCCGCTCCTATAAAATCGGCGCCGACCAAATGGGTCGGCGCCGATCGCGGAGAAGACTCCGAGATGGCCAAAATTGATCGATTCGAAAAGACAAGACTTATCCCGACCACGGGAAATATCCCGCTTAGGGAAGATTAAAAATGGATGTGATACATGGGTAGAATAAATTTGGGGTAGATAAGTGATTAAGATGCATGGGAAGAAGCGTAATTAAATATTTAATTATTTAATTACTCATGGGTAAGATGTGATGTGATGAATTAAATTTAGAGTAAGTGATTAAATCACAAATTGGATAATATCCCAAGGGGATAGTTGGTGGCGTGAACGTGCCCCGGTTACCTAAAAGCGAATGTGAGGGACACTAAATTGAGAAACCAATTTTAGGTGTCTACATTTTGCCCCTTTTTGTCAAGTAACTTGCGATAAGCAAGGTTATGAGACAAAAACAAGGAGATGGAAGAAGAGAAGAACTTGTGGTGATGTGATCCCCCTCAAACTAGGGATGGGATGGATGATAGAGCAGAGGCGATCCCGAGTTTGAAAAGAGGTAGATGGAAAATGCAGGATGCCCCGGTCGGATAGTTTGGAGTAGAAGCCGACCATTGAGGACGCATAAAAATAAACACAAGGGCAGCAACCGAAGGTACTCACATTGGTAGGGAAAACTAGCCGGTCTCCTCGTGAGACGACGTTAGTTCCTACAGACCCATGAGTGTAAGGAGAAGCTGAAAATAGTCGGCATCTAAAGAGACACATTGGTAGGGAGAACTAGGCGGTCGATAAATCGAGGCAGCGTTAGTGCCTACAGACCCCGTTTAACTCTAGGTGCCGAAAGATACGAGTGTCCCACGCAAAGGGAACAAACCCGAAATAGACAATGACATCTAAAAGATGTGCCAAAAGGCAAGATTCAGCACACAACAATGATCAGATAGATGAGAAAGCCAAGTATCAACACTATGGCAAACAGACATGAAAAATCGGCGGCGACTAAACTAATCGGCGCCGACCAAAACAAGCGGCGTCGACCCAAAAAATCGGCGCCGACCAATCCAGACGCATATAAATATGCGAACGGAAAACGTAAACGATTAATTTGCAACGTGACGATTGATTCAGAGAGAGATAGATTTTTGATTTGAACACAATGGAAGCCTCTGGGAGCGGACAGAAGCGCAGGAGGACACGACCTGGGGTAAGTAGTCACTGTTGAACCCACTTTTCTTAGTTTTTTTTTTTTTTTTGTTTGATTTTCCATGCGTATGGGAGGCCAGGGTCTGGTTTACGCCTGGCCTCTCAGTCGGCGCCGATTGGTATAATCGGCGTCGATTGGTTTGGATCGGCGTCGATTGATATTAATCGGCGCCGACTATAATGAACGACGCCGATTTGACCAAATCGACGCCGATTGAAAGATTTTTAGTATTTCCTTCTAGTCTTGGATGTTATTGTTTTGGAAGATGAGATTTATGAAAATAAGAGACTAATTATGCTTTTGATGTCGTGGATGCAGGCACGAGAGGCTCTTCATATGAGGGATGCCATCCACGAGCTATTAGAGACGATCCTTCTGATGTGACCGTCGGTGGCGGCATCTAGAAAAGCGAGCCGGGCTCGGGGTTTTAGATATTACGAGGCAGAGTGCCACGGGATGTGGAGCTCATGCGGGCATTAGTGCGGCGGTGGGACAGCCACACGTGCACATTTTGGTTTAGGAGCGGGTGAGATGACTATCACCCATGAGGATGTATACTGAGATCCTCCGATTACCGATTCACGGGGACCCGGTGAGATCACACCCAGAGAGCGGCGGCGAGAGGCCACAGTGCGATTATGCGAGACGAGATCGATGACTCGGAGATAGTATACAGGGCGTGAGATAGCCTCACAGTACTGAGCAGAGATAGCCCTCGGAGCGGGCGGATAGCCACGATTGAGATGGCTATATCTTATTTTGCCTTGCAGGACTCGGGAGGTGGGAGATTCCCATTGCTTCTTGCTAAGCTGCGTGTGCGACATCTTGCATCTGAGCAGATTTTGCCTTGGCGATGCCACGATAGCTCGGATTTACTATGAGCTATGGATGTACCTCTTGGTCGGAGGACGAGGGGATTGATGTTAGTTTTGTGCTCCATTCTTTGGGCGTATGAGCACATAGCGGTGATTAGGCCATCCGGGCTTAGTGGATGCCGCGCGATGGGGGTGTGGACTATGGATTTCGGAGATGGCGGTGCGACATGGCCGCGGGAGACACTGAGTAGATCAGGTGAGTGGTACTCGGAGCGTTTTAGGACGCTTACACCAGATCAGGTTATCGGAGACCATATCGGGCATTTCCGATATGGGTTGGTCAGGATGCCCACTTGGTAGCATTGAGACGGAGCCGAGTGGTCAGAGGTCGTAGACCAGATATGTGGGAGCGAGTCCCATTCATGCGGATACTGAGGCAGTTTGGTCTAGTACAGACAGTGCCGGCCACATACACGCCATATAGGCGGGATAGCAGAGAGACAGATTTGCGATTTTGATCCCGTGAGACCCAGCGAGAGAGCTCCACCCTCCACAGACAGCGATGATGACGCGGGGGTGGATGAGGGCTATGCGGCGTGGTATGACACGAGCTTCCACGACATCTCCCGCCCTCGATAGATGCTTGATGAGGAGGACATAGCTGCGACACTAGGCAGTTAGAGGAGAGCATGCCACACCGATACGAGACACATCGAGTAGCTCACGGAGGAGATCGGGGCCTTGCGGAGAGAGGATGCCACGGTGTGGAGAGACACCGCTCGCCAGAGAGCGAGATACGGCGATCCAGCGAGAGGGACCGCTACTTCCGGCACAGGGAGGCCCTCAGGGCCAAGTACGGAGAGACTGGTGCCACATCAGAGTGCAGGCACACAGGGCACGGCTCTAGGAGGGGCACCACCAGCAGCGCCAGCAGCCCCAGCAGCACCTTTACGAGCACCGGGTATGGTGAGCCTGAGCACATACCAGTCTCTCCTGGCTGAGGTGAGATATTATGAGGATGCTCTAGCGCAGCATGCCCCAGATGTGCCTCGAGTGCAGGCGAGAGGAGGAGGCGGCGCTACTGACGGCGGAGCCTCGGGCGGAGGGAGCCTTTGGGAGGGAGAGGTGGGCGAGACCTCCGCAGCGAGTGCTTGAGCTCGATAGGCGGCGGTCAGGAGGGACAGCCGGGTGCAGAGGAGGGTGGAGGAGATAGTGTCCTCCACGCTTCTGATTTCACCATATAGAGACTTGGTAGATTGTGTATTTGTATAGTGATGTAGCCTCGATTGGAAGGCATTGTATAGATGGCTCGATTGGAAGCCACCCATTTTTTTGTAAAAACACACATGTATATATATAGATTCATCATATTATTGGTCATATGATTGTACTCATGTTTGTAATTTTGATATACATGGATATATGGATATAGAAAAATAGATATGATTAGAGAGATATAGACTGATGGATGATAGAAATAGATGTGATTAGATAGATTGAAATGTGGATAAAATAGATGTGATTGGATAGATATAGACTGATATATGATAGATGTAATGTGATTAGATAGATGGAAATGTGGATAAAATAGATGTGATTGGATAGATATAGACTGATATATGATGTGATGTAACTTGGATGTACATGTGTTTAAATATTGTGATGGATATATAGACAGATGTGTTTGATATATGGATGAGATATAGATAGATGTAATGTACCTTAGATGTACGTATTTTTCGATATTTTGATGGATAGATAGACAAATGTGTTTGATATATGGATGTAATTGTAATGAGAAATGAATACAGATAGATGTTTTGATAGATAAGATGAACCTAGATAGAAGAGAAATTTTGATTGAATTAACATGTGAAATGCCAATTTGACAGGGTTGCGAGACAAAGAAATGGAGAATACTCCTTACAAGAGCCAAAGATGAAAGCGGAAACAACTGTGACTTAGAAGAGAAGATACTCGGAGAAGAAGAAAATGATAAGTTGGACTCCCAACCGACCATAGATAAAATCCAGAAAGGAAACCAAAAGACCAAGCATACAAGGCCCTATATAAGATTAAAATAAATCTGACACTAACTAGTCGCAAACCAGATCTAGGATAAAAATGGAAAGAAAAGTAAGTATCTTGTCGGAACTTACAAGGGACAGAATACATGTCCATAGTGGGGAAATAGGATTCTCCATATGATCGACAAAAGGTCCTAAATCTCAGCTTCATGATTTTGTGAAAAAGCAAAGCCCGATCAATGCGGGAAGTTTGCTTGATATGGAAAAGACCCGATCGATGCGGGAAGTCTTTCGGTGATCTATAAAGCGAGTGGAAGGCTGATTAATTACAAGAAGCCTTGAATTTTCTTTGAAAAGCAGCCGTCCTTGAGGAGCGATGCATATTGTGAATTTTAATGATAGCCATCCTTCGAGGTATGGTCTATTTTCTTTTGATTCACTTGATAATGTATGGATAGCTGTCCTTGAGGATCGAGTCTATCTTTTGGATAACATCTTTTTCTCTTTTTTTTTTTTTTTTTTTTTTTGAAACTTTTTGGAAGAAGTGAGTTTAGACCTAGATAGATCAAATGGAGGGGAAGAGAACATAGAAGAACATGCACTCACGACCCGAGTAGATCCGATGAAGATAAGTACTTGGGACGGATGAAGTGGTGATTAAGGTATTCCTACCATGAGGAGGAACATATCCAAAAGAAACGTCTGATGAGTAGAGCCGCGATACTCATACTTAAGGTAGACGAGGCAATAGGCGGAGAACCACACAATTTCAAATCACCACGAAAGTAGATGACTGGTTATTAGGACGGATGGAAGATCTGAGTTGCGACTAGATTTGTGTAAGATAGATTTTAACAGTAGAAGGGCCGCAAATGCAAGGCATTAAGAGGTTCCGCTTCAGGGATACCATCCATGGAAGATAAACGATAAGCCCCAGACCCATACTTATGAGTGATAATGTAGGGGCCCATCCAGTTGGGAGCAAACTTACCACGTTGACTTCTTTCGAGTGTAGTGACATTTTGATTTTCCTTAAGAACAAGATCACCAATTTTGAAGTCACGATGTTGCGAGTGCTTGTTATAAGCACGTTTGACACGCTTCGAGATAAACTGATGATGATCAAGAGCGTTAAGACACCGCTCATCTAATAGTTCAAGAAGTTGTGCTTTGAGCGATTTTGGCGATAATTCTCATCGGAGATAAATTCTCTGAGAGAAACACGGAGAGATGGGATTTGGACTTCCAAAGGAAGGACAGCCTCAGACCCATAGACGAGAGAGAAGGGAGTAGCACCAGTAGGAGTACGAATGCTAGTCCGATAAGCCCAGAGAGCAAAAGGGATATGTAGATGCCAATCCCTACCAGCTCGACTAGTTACCTTTGCGAGGATATTACGCAAAGTTTTATTGGAAGCTTCGGCCTGACCATTAGCTTGAGGGTAGTATGGAGAAGAAAAACTGAGCTTGATATTGAAAGCATTGCAGAGATTTTGCAAATCAGCGTTTTTGAAAGACTTACCATTATCTGTGATTAGCTTGTGTGGAACGCCAAAGCGACAAATGATGTGTTGATAGACAAAATCAACTATGGGTTTAGCCTTTGTTGAAGAAAGGGGGATAGCTTCTACCCACTTAGTAAAGTACTCAGTGGCGGTAATGATAGAATGATGACGCTGTGAAGAACGAGGATTGATGAGACCAATAAGATCAAGACCCCACTGCGAAAAAGGCCACAAATCCGCCGCAGGTTGCAAAGCCTGACTAGGGATGTGCGTGAGATTGGAATGTTGCTGACACTTGACACACTTCTTGGTGTATTCACAACAATCTCGATTAAGAGAAGGCCAATAATAACCCAAACGTAAGATGCGCTTGGCTACAGCTAAGCCATTAAAATGTCCACCACAAATACCGTCATGGACCTCCTGAATAGCTTTAGATGATTCATGGGTTTTGAGGCATCGAAGCAAAATACCATCAAAGCCGCGCTTGTAAAGAATCCCGCCTAGGATAGTATAGCGGTTGGCGCGTTGGACAAAAGACCTTCTACCATTGGGAGACAAATCTGGAGGAAGGACCGAATGAGATAGATAATCAACTATCTGTTGATACCACTCATCCTGAGTATGGGTTGTGACAGCATTGATTGACGTTAATTGCCCAAGATAAGATGGTTGATCTAATCGTTGCACAGCCACATAAAGACGCGAGTCTTCGGTAAAAGGCGGGATAAGGGAGGCTAAAGAAGCCATGGTATCCGCGAATCGATTTGCAGTACGCGGAATGGCTTGGATAGTGAACTTGTCGAAAGATTGGAGTTGGGCAAGAACGATGTCGCGATATTTTTGAAGGATATCATTCTTGCATTGATAGACACCCGTGACTTGGTTAACGATGAGTTCAGAATCACCAAAGATGTCAATATGACGAGCGCCGAGATTAATGGCATTTTGAAGACCTAAGACAAGAGCTTCGTACTCAGCCATATTATTGGTGCACTCAAAGTTTAATTTGTGTGCGACTGGGATAGGCATACCCCAAGGAGGAATCATCACGAAACCCGCACCTCCCCCTTGCTGGCATTTGGATCCATCAAAGAAGAGTTTTACTTTAAATGGAGATAGACCAAAATCAATTTGTTGGATAAATTCATCGGGGAATTGAGCAAGGGGGTCACGAGTGTCCGGAAGAGGAGCATCAGCTAATTGATCTGCAATAACCTGACCCTTGATAGCCTTTTGCGGGATAAACTCGAGGTCAAACTCTGTCATGAGCATAAGCCAACGGGTGATACGATCATTGTGATAAGGCTTTGCATGGATTGTCTTAAGTGGATTGACACTTGTGACAATGTAAGTTTTATGATTAAGGAGATAGTGACGAAGCTTAGAAGTTGCGAAAGAAGAGCGCAACATAGTTTTTCAGCTTCGAATGCGTGTCTCATACTCATGGAGGGTGCGGCCCGATGTAATAGACAGCTTGTTCTTTACCACAAGTGTCCGTCGAGATCATGGCTCCCAGAGCATGGTCGATCACGAGATATAAAGATAGAAAGGCTCCCCCTCGCGTGGAGGTGTAAGCACAGTGGAGAAAGAAGATAAGCTTTGAGATCATCAAAGGCCTTTTGCAATGCTCATCCCATTCAAAATGAACATTCTTACGGAGAAGATGGTGAAAAGGTTGACAACGGTCCGACAATTGGGAGATAAAGCGGCCTTGCTTGGTGAAGACGTCCTTGGAGACTGCGGAGTTGCTTTAAGTTAGAAGGGGGAGGCATCTCAAGGATGGCTTTTATTTTTGCGGGGTCGACTTCAATGCCCCTGATGGAAATGATAAAACCTAAAAGTTTACCAGTGAGAACGCCAAATACGCATTTAGATGGATTTAGACGAAGACAGAAGCGGATAAGCCTCTCAAAGAGAGGTGCAAGGATGAAAAGATGATCCTGACGGCGTTTGGATTTGCCGAGGAGATCGTCAACATAATCCTCTACAGTTTTGTGTAAGAGGTCATGGAAGATGTATGTCATTGCTCGTTGATAGGTTGCTCCTGCGTTCTTAAGGCCAAAAGGCATGACACGATAGCAAAAGGTCCCCCAAGGAGTTATGAAGGAGGTCTTATGTTGGTCTTACAGTGCGATGAGGATTTGATTATATCAGAGAAACCATCCATAAGAAAGCATCTCATGACCCTTGATTAAATCTACGAGTTGGTCGATATTAGGAAGAGGAAAATCATCCTTTGGGCGAGCAGATTAAGATCCGGAAGTCGGTACAAATTCGAATCTTCCTGGTAGCCTTGAATTCTTGGTACTACATTGGACACCCATTGCGGATAATCGATGGGTTGGATGAAGTTAGCCGAGAGCAAGCGCTGTAACTCTTCTTTGACAAGAAGGGCTACTCTAGGGTGCATTTTACGCAATTTTTGCTTGACTGGTTTGATGTTGGGAAGGGTAACGATATTGTGGACCACAATATCGGGATCGAGCCCTGGCATATCCTCATATGACCAAGCAAAGGCTTGACGATGTTTGGAGAGAAAAGCGGTAAAGTCCCCTAATTCCTGTGGATTAAGGGATTGGCCACCTTAATGATGCGAGGGTCTTCAGAAGTCCCTATATTAAGGTCGATAGTGGCTTCGTTGAGAAGGGTAGACGTGTCAGAAGGAATAGTCTTGGGGAGATATGAATCCTCTGCCCCTAGATAGGTGAGGACAGAATCATCATCCGCACAGTGGATAGTATTGATAGTAGGAGAGTCGTCTCCAACTATTTCAGGAAAGATTAATGGTATAGAAGCGGACCGATTGTTAGTCTCATAGACTAACGGCCCTAAGGAAATGGTATTGATCAAAAAAAAAAGTTAGGTGGGATGGAAATGTCGTCATCCACATCAAGTGATGCTTCTGATTTAGTGGGAGAAGATGGTTCCTTAGTAAGAAGAGGTTCATCAAGAATAGTGACGGTGGCCTTTGAAAGGGGTTTAAATCCTAACCCAAATTTTTGATGTGGCATGAGAGTAGGAATGGATTTGAGATCATGTATACCTTGTTCATATTTTCCAAGGCCAAAACCTTTCCACGCGCATCGATATAGATAAGTTTTTGCAAACGTGGGATTCTGTAGATAATCAAACCCTGTTAGGTAAGGTTTGGCTCTAGGAGGAGAATCCGGGCGATAATGAGGCGTATCAAGACCACCGTAGATGAAATTGGTCATTGATTGGGCGGAGACCAAAGGTGACGATCGGCCGAGACTGGTTGATATTCGGGTTGCTTATGCAGTCTACCATACTCATTAGGTTTGAGATGGGTATCGAAAGAAAGAGAGGAAGCTCTCCTAGTGAGAAACGCTGCAATGTCTCTTCCAGTTTTGTAAATCCGGTAGTTTGGTTGCGGTATGGAAGAAGATGAGGCCCCATCGGAGAAGATGTATTTTCTTTTAAAGGCGGACCTAGTGGTCATGTCGCATTGTGCGAGAAGGAAAAGGATCTCTGGATGGGTGTATATTTTGCCCTCATATTGATATTTTAGGCATCGATGGAGGGTGGATGGGACACAATGCATTGCGCGAATCCGGGAGCGTCAGGGATCATGTTATAGTGGAATTTTCCTTCGACAATATAGAAGAGTTCATGGAGCGACTTCTTACCTACTCGGATGGGTAAGACCACGGTTCTAGAGTGACTATTGCTAGCTGATCGTTAAATGATCGAAGGGCGAAGGGTGGAGGTGACACCACATTCTTTGGTAACTTAAGTTGTTCGAATGTGTGGGAGGAGATGACGTTGAGAGCAGCTCCACTATCGATCATAACACGTTTTAAGGCAGTGTTATTGACTTGGACTGTGATGAAGAGGGGAGCCTCCAAATCCTCTGAAGAAAGATGAGGAATTTCTGAATCCTCAAAAGAAATGGCGGTCGATGGACCATTCAATCCAACAACCAACTCGAAGGGTTGGGGCTCATCGAATTTCTTTGCGATGCGATGCGCGTGCTTATCGATTAGAGCTGGCGATGTTGTGGGAGGATTGGATGAGGTCAAAAGAGACATTTGACCGGAGCTTGGGTGAGCTGCTTCATGACACTCTCCTCAGCGGATACGGGAACTTGAGTCAGAGTGCGGCACGAATGGAGACCTTGGGTCGTGGGGCGATGAGGAAGGAGACACGCCTTGGGGGCTGCGAAATGACAACCCGTGGTCTAGATGTTGAAGATGAAGATGGGTTATGATAACGTTGGGTTCTAGTGGCGATATGGATCATGTCAATTTGAGAGGGTGGAAGATCGGGCGGCGTGGAACCACTAGAGTCTGAATGGATGGTTGAGGTTCGGATGAGGCTAGGGTGACGGGAGGTATTTGTTCCTCCTCCTCCAGTAAAAAGTCACTATCTTCTAGAAGGTTTTGATAACGGCTTGAGAGCTTTACATCCCTCGATATCATGACCGAGAGTACGGTGGTAGGCCTGAAATCAAATCGAGTTAAACCAAGCGGTTTCACTCCTTTCGGGTTATATGGTTTAATCGGAGGAAGGGTTATAGATGAAGATTGGATAAGTTGATGAAGGATTTCGGTGTAAAATCCGGTAGAGCGAAGATGAGGATGGAGATGATGAGGATGGTTCTTTTACATTAACATTGCCTAGGTAAAAGAACTTGCATGTTAGGTTTAACATTTTTATTAGGGATCCTCTTATTTGTTTGGACATTTGGAGGAGCGATCTTGGGTGCTTGGGATGGGAGTAAATGAGACATGATTGACTTTGGTGGAGGAGCCCCTAAGATAGATTTTGAGGAGGATGGAGGTGTGACAGATTTTGCGGTCTTTGGAGACAAAGGGGTTGCTTAGTCGGTTCTACGGATGATTTAGATAATGTTGATTTAGATGAGGAGAAGTCCTCAAGGTAGGTGTAATAGGAGGAATATAGGGTGCTTTGGTTGTTGGTAACGAAGATGAGGATCTTGATGGAAGAGGTGGCATCTTTTTGGTAGGTAAGTCTACTTTTAGGGGTGTTGATGAAGAAGAAGATGATGACTTTGATGGATGTGTAGAAGAAGACGCCTTCTCAGCGGGGCAAATCCAATCGTTTATGAGGCGTGGAGAGAGATTTTTGTGGAAGAGCACCAAGGGTCTTGATGGTTGAAATATGGGTTTTCCTTTTCGGGGATGGTGACAACTTCCACGGCATAAGGTGGCTTGTAACCTTTTCGGAGGAAGCAAGTGGGGAGAATGCTTGATGGTGTAGTGTTAGATTTTGGTTGTCGCGGTTTAGGTTGAGGAATCGAGTGTGCAGGTGTTGGTGTTACTTCTTTTGATTTTTCCTTAATAGGTGAAGTAACACTATTGATGGGAGAAGGGAGTGATGAAGAAGGAGTGCCTTGCGGAGGGAGAACTTCTGATGTAGTTGGAAAAGAGATAGGAAGGGTCAAGATCGAAGACACTTCCGTCGAAGTCAAGCTTACAATTATGGGTACATTCACCAAAGGCATAGTTGCGGCGGGAATGGGAGCAATGGAAGTAGATGTGTCCGTAGTGGAAACTCGGAGGGATGTGATTGCCTCGAGCATTGAAAGAATGTCTGATGATGAGACAGATGAGGATGACACTGTCTCGGGTATGGATGGGAGATCGGACAAAGGAGCGGAGAGAGATGACTCCGTGCTTAGCAATGTAGGAATATTCAAAGGTGGGTTATCTGAAGATGGAGGAATTCCAGTGATTGGTGAAGTGGAAGAAGGTTCTGATTCGATTGCTGCGTTTGTAGATGACGTGGTTTCAGAAGCGGATTCTTGAGTAGAAATGAAGTTGATAGTGTGGGTGTTTGGTTTTTGAGATTCCGAAGAATTATGATTTGGGGCATGATTGGGGAAGGGTTGTTTGAAAACGTCCAGTGCTTGATTTGGGGGAGCATTTGGGTTATCTAGAATAAGCTCGCCTTTATCAATGAATTTTTGGACAAGATTTTTGAAAGTCTGACATCGTTCGATGTCATGACCTTTGGTTACATGATAATGGCAAAAATCGTTTTCCCTATACCAAAAAGGGCGTTCTCGACTTTCATCAATATCCCTAATGGGTGGAAGTTCGATCATGCGAACTTCCAACATTTTTTCTAAGATAGAGGCATATGATTCCCCCAAGGGAGCAAAGGATCGAGATGATGAAGCCCCTTTTCGAGCAGATGAAGGGTCTCTTCGTGGTGGTTGATTAGGAGTACTATCGGTTCTTGATGTTTTTAATACGATAGCATTTGTGGACCCTTGATTCTTATCTTTAGGAGGGAAAGAATTTGGTTTGGTGAAGCGAGAAAATTGGGTTTAGATTTGGAGCGAAGTTTTAACTTCCCTTGTTGATAGCGCGAGATTCAAGTTTGCGTGCCATCGTAAAGGCCTCTTCGAAGGTGTGAAAAGTTTGGATCCTTAGAGTGGAAGAAATGTGACTAGCACAAGATCGGGTGAACAACTCGATCTGTTGGGATTGAGGAAGGGAGAAAGACAATTGGTTGATTATCCCTCTCCAACGAGCGACAAAGTCTGCAATAGACTCATCGTCGAATTGGCGAATGTTGTAAAGATCTGTAATTGAGATCTTATGGGCAATATTTATTGAAAAGTTTTCAACAAACATCTGAGCCAATTGAGAGAAAGAAAATAAGGAATGTTGAGGGATGTTATTGTACCAGTCCAAAGCGGGACCCGCTAGAGACATAGGAAAGGTACGGAGCATGAGTTCCTGATCCTGGATGATAAGGTAGCAAGCATGTTTGAATGCTCGCAGATGTTGTTGAGGGTCTTCCCGACTATGAAATTTTGAGAATTTGGGAAGTTCCCATTGGGGAGGATAAGGCTTAAAAGCCACCGAAGGATGAATGGGTTCATTGCACACCTCTTCAAAGGAATATGAAGGACGAGCTCCTTTGGTGGAGGCTTCCAAGTCTGCAATTTTCTTGAAGAGAATTTGAACCACATCAGATTGAGGAGTAGGCACATTGGTATGTCCTACATAAGGAGCAAGTGATGGATGTTGTTGAGGTGTCAATGGGGGATTGATTTGTTGATTGGTGGGATGGTAAGAGGAATAACCAGGTGTTTTGGGTGACGCCTGGTGAGGTATTTGTTGTGAGGTAGCTTGCGTATAGGCAGGCTGTGAGATAATAAGTGGTTGAGAAAATATAGGTTGGGTGACGGATGGAGCACATGTGATTGTGGACTCCTATGTTTGTTGATTGAATAGGACAGATTGAGGAATATGGGTGTTGGTTAGATTGGACATGTTGGGGAACAAGACACGAAAGGGCCTTCTACCGCGAATTTGGTACGAGGTGCCGATACTAGGGGATGGGCGAAGGTCACGATTCTTTGGAATATTGGAAGAAAGATTGGCCAGAGGGCGAGAAGTAGGAACCAATTGACTAGCCGAAGGGTTGGCTCATGAAGAGTACGACCTTGAGACACATAGAGGCATAGATGAATTAACGGCGATATGCGGGTGCACGAGACGCACTCGTTATCGCGAGCGCGAAGACCTCTCAAAGGTAGGTTGAGGAATAGTTGAGGTAACTGCGGTATTAGGAATAGGTAAGGCAATTTGAGAACTAGTCAACATGGTTGGTGGAAGAGAAAAAGGAGGCACAAGAACCTCCCCCTTTTAAGTGGCTCGAGACGGGAGAGAGGATGAAAAAGCTGTTCTACATAGGCACAGGGATGAACCACGAGGATAATCGTACACTTGTTGGATTGGTGGTCCTTGATCGATATTCGAATGGACTTGTGTACTAGGTAGTCCATGAGGGCTACGGATTGCGATCAAGGAGAGCACAGAAATTCGAGATCCCGAGGAATAGACTCCAAGTCGAGAAGATATTTACGATGGACTAGGAGAAGGCTGGGCGTGATGGGATTGTTTTGGCTTGATGGAAAGGATTATACGACCATGAGGGGAACCCACTAACGGTGGTCAGGGAAGATGGAGGGTGCGAAACATCCACGGCTGGTGGTGATTTCGGAGGAAGAAGGAACTGTTGGGCCATTTTCCTAGATTGTGGCCGGGTGATAACCGTCATAAGCAAGCAAGAAAGAAGATTGTCTAGCTAATGCACAAACAATTCAAGCGTATAAGTGATTATCTCCTTTAAATTTTGATGCTTTTAAGAAAAGAAAATGTTAGGGAAGGCTTTTTAGAACAGGAACTACTCGAGATAGCCAAACTAAGGATGGTTTGGGTAATGTGTGGTGAGGAGTCGAAGGCACTTGATAAAAAAAGACCTGCACGTGGCTTGATATAGGGGCCTACCCCGCACTTCACACACCGCTGCGATAAGGGAGTCGGGTGCTTTGCCAATATATACCAAAATCTTCCGTGAATTTATAGCGCGGCCGAGTACGCGTAGGCTCTTCCTCTTGGATATCACTTCCAGTAGGCGAGGCCGGGAAGGAGTTTTGTTTAGATGCTTTATACCTAGTGATTTTGGCTTTGTGTGCAGGGTGAAAAATAAAAATCAAATAGTGTCACTACCGATTTTGATCAATTCTCCAACCTAATTAAGACTAGATGAAAAAGCATGCAGCAATGACAAAGAAAAGGTTCTTTTTAAGCACTTAAAACGAAATGTTTGATTTCGATGAAGACAAGTCAAACAAGTTCTTTCCCAAATGCGATTAAGTTCTTTTTAAGCACCAAAAAAAACTGAAGTATTTGGATGTGATAGATAACCAACAAAGAAATCCTAAAAAAAGGAGAAAACACCGAAAAAGAGGAATACCTGTAGGTTTAGCTCTCCAAGGTGTGTGGACTTCAAAAAGCGCGTTGTTGAGCTCTTCCCCTCGAACAATCCCACGAGCAAGCAAAGTGCTCCGCAAGAAAAGATCAAGCAAACAACAAACAAGATCCGGAAAGATACATCCAGATAATGGTGAAGCGAAAAAAATTCTAAAAATAGAAAAATTTCGATAATGATTTACCTAAAAGCAAGATTGAAATGATGAGCGAAATGCTCAAATAGGGTGATAGAAATCGGTGAAGAAAAGGAACAAAGTTCAAAACTAGAAAAGAAATGAACTTACCAATAAGGGACTTTGGTTGGGTCCCACCGGCGTGGTGCGAGAATGTAGTTCAAGAATTTCGTGCTTGTTACTGTCCAAGTTAATGCACCAAACTAAACACAAAAACCACTGAAAAACTCCATGAAATCGATACACGATGAAGATGTAGACGAATGAGGAAGCTGATGTAGACAAGACGGCGCACACGAGCACTTTGCACAATAGCTCAGAGTAACACCGCAAAACACCGTGCTTGACGAGAAAAAGATGGCGTTAGAAGATATTTGGGTGGGCTGCCCAGAGCGGGTCAGAAGCGATGAGCTTCCTTGGTGGATGTCGATCCGTTTTCATAAAGAAAAGAAGCATACATGATAAAAGATGTAAATAAAGACTAGATTTTCGATTGCGGTAATAAAACAAAGCTGAATGAGGCGAAAGTATAGAAAACGAGGAAGCTGAAATAATCTTTGGATTTGTGTTACACATGACCTTTTACTGTCTCTGCCGGAGTGAAATCGCGTCGGCCCAGGTATAATCGGCGGCGGCCCAGATGTGATCGGCGTCGGCCCAGGACTGATCGGCGTCGGCCCGATAAGATCGGTGTCCACCGAAGCGGGTGACCAATCGGGGGCTATGCGATGAGATTCGAGGGATTGGAAGGTGAATGTAGTCTGCAGATGTGCGAAGATGGAGAGATGCTGAAAGCAGAGTCACTAGATGATAGATGGTGGTGTATGATGTTGATATGATACGGGCAGAGTAACGGTGCTCCTCTCGAGGGATTGATTAGGACGAGATCTGCCCTAAGCGAGACAATTGATGCTAAAAAGATCTCTCTTTCTTGCTGACACTGAATCTTTCTCGCTCTCTGTTCGTGCGTAAGTGCTTTCTTTCACTCGTTCGTCTCTTTTTCGGTCCTTCGAACTGAGCTATGGACCTGCTTTTATAATCAGCACCGCTCCTATAAAATCGGTGCCGACCAAATGGGTCGGCACCGATCGCGGAGAAGACTCCCGAGATGGCCAAAATTGATCGATTCGAAAAAGACAAGACTTATCCCGACCACGGGAAATATCCCGCTTAGGGAAGATTAAAAATGGATGTGATACATGGGTAGAATAAATTTGGGGTAGATAAGTGATTAAGATGCATGGGAAGAAGCGTAATTAAATATTTAATTATTTAATTACTCATGGGTAAGATGTGATGTGATGAATTAAATTTAGAGTAAGTGATTAAATCACAAATTGGATAATATCCCAAGGGGATAGTTGGTGGCGTGAACGTGCCCCGGTTACCTAAAGCGAATGTGAGGACACTAAATTGAGAAACCAATTTTGCAACAAACCTTCTTTTTCTTCAACTGAGTAACATTTTCCAATATTGACCATCCTTGGCTCCTTCGGGTACGAATGTTTTCTTTAACAAAATCAATTGGGCACTTTGAGAAGATTGATTTTCTTTCTCTTGAATGAATCTATCATGTTTGTCAAAGATGTATTCTAAAGAGACTAGGCCTTTGGGAATTTTGTTCCCTTTCAATTTGATTACTCCCTCATCATTAATCCCTTCAGTTCCTTCTTTCTCTTCTTTAGGGACTTCTTCTTAGAGTGGATTTTCACCTCCTTTGAAGAAGAGATTATTGAAATTATCCCTTTGATCTAGAAAGGATAGAATTTGGTTATCATCATTGAAGACTTGCCAATGATTTGCATTATCTGGTATACTAGGCTTGAATAACATTTCAATGATCACTTTGACTTTACCAAAAGAATGATGAGGTGTCACTAGGAAGATGACACTATAAGATAATCAACCTTTTCATTTTGTTCCCTTGGAATAGCTTCAATGGAAAATGCATCAAAATATTCAATGCAGTCCCACACTTTATTTCTGTAATGCTAGAGTCTTGGATTCTTCACCTGATATTGTTGGTGGACCTACTTTACTACAACCTCTACATCACCTTGGCATCTCAGTTTCTTTATTCCAATGTCCTCTACTACACTCATGCCTAAGAGTAGTGCTTCATACTCTATAGTGTTATTTGTATTATCAAATTGTAGCTTGTAGGAAAATGGGTAAACCTCATTGGAAGGAGAGTACAATACTACACCAGCTCCTGAGCCCACACTAGAATTACTACCATCAAATTTCATTGTCCAAATTTTATCTTCCTCTTCCTCCATGAGAAGTGGAAAGTTCTCCTCTTTTCTTGATATGAGGAAGTAGTTTCCTAGCCCACAATATTGAAAGAGAATGTTTTCTTTTGGATCATTAGACCTTTGTACTATGAACTTTATCCTTCTTACTGGTAGCAACTTCTTCATCTCACCTTTTACAGGGATAGTTATAGATGACCAATCCATTTTTATCTCTCCACCTAGGTCTCTGCAGAAAATCCTACTCGATATCATACCAACGGATGCTAGGATGTCTACTACAAGTATGGTTAGGAGCACCTTCGTGTCTGGAAAATTAGCTAGTGCTACTTGTGCATCTTTGATTCTTCCTACCAATGGAACTTGTTTGGATTCCATTGAGTAGTAGGTACCATTACCCGGTTAAGGTGAGGCCTAGAGAATTTGTAAATTTGGTGGTATCACATTGTCTCGAGGCTCAGAATATATGATATAATTATTTAGTGGAAGCCTTTAATGAGGAGCGACAAGTAGAAAGGTTAAAACCTGTTGGTTTTGGAGGCATTGAGGGACATAATTTTTTGGGAAGGTGGTGTGGATGGTGTCGGTAGTAAGCCTTTAGAATTAGGACTCGAGGATATAGGGTTACCACCAAAACTTCATTAATGAACCCGGCTCACAATCACAGGGAAGGGTGTGTTCATAGGTATTCTATTTTTGAGAGTTGGACTTTGGTTTTGGTAGCATGTTCCACAAAGTCAATTAGGGTTATGTTGAGTGAGGAAGAGGTTCCGGAAATGGAGGAATATTTATATGTAGAGGATTTACTACTTTGGGTGTTGAATTCTCCTTTTGGGTATAACAATTGGCTTAGAAGGGGGTAAGGGTGTAGCTTTTGATTGAACCTTAGATGTTTTTGCATGAACAACATTTTAAAGGAGAATTGTTCTTAGCAACTTTTGAGTTGGGAGAAGAATTAGATGCCTTACTTGGCATAGTAGCATGATCCATGATAACCAATGAGTCTGGTTTTTCTTTAGTGACTCCATAGAAGGTGGTAGTGGTGATCCTCAGATGATGATTTTATTTTTTGTGACCTCTGGAGGAAAATATTCTTTATTCTTATTATCCTTTACCATAAAAGTTGAGGATGAAGCACCTTTCCTGGATTGTGCACGAGTGAAAAAAACACATGAGAAACTTAGAGCTTCTTCATCATCCTCATCTTCATCATCAATGTAGTTAATTAGGCCATTGTGCATATCAACTTCCTCGACCTCAAGATAGTTTTCATATTCCTCCACATTTTCTTGTTGAAGTTCTTCAATTTTCACTTCCTCCTCTAGTTCTTCAGTGTCACAGATGACATTGACTGGTGGTCCTCAAGAGAAATCCAAAAGGAGGTGGAGTAATCCTAGGCCTATTTGGGGAATCCGGTTTCCTTGGAGCATTCCACATTGTGATCTGGGACATCTATTCTTCAAGGCAACCAAGTCATTTTCCATTTTTTGGAACATTGGATCCATGGTGACTGAGTTTGAATTTTGACCCTTTTTTTTCCCATTTGGGCCTTTCACTTTACCAGAAAAGATTAGATCATCATCAGTTTCTATTACATGGTCTTGAGCTTCCTTAATGTTCTTGGTTGGGTTATTCTAAGGAATAAACCTACTTCTGATGGCAAGGCGTTTATGAAGAATCTCTTCAAATTATTTTTAGGAGGCACCACATCTTTAGGGATTCTTCTTATCACTCTGTTATATCTTGCTATGAAGTCTCTCATTGAATCGGAGGTTTCTTTTTTCATTTGTACCAATTGGACCAAGAGATCCTAACAATATTTTGTGGTCTTGAACTTGTGTTTGAATGCACTTCTTATATCTTCCCAATAGGTGACAGACCTTGGGGGTAGCATGTAGAACCATTCGGTAACCTTTTCTTGAAGTGAATCCACAAAGAGTCAAACTAACACATCTTCATCCTCAACACCCAACACACCACAAGCAATGATAAATGTTGCTACATGCTCTTTAGGGAGTTGAGAACCATCCCCTCTAAATTTTGGGAAGTTTTTTCTTGAGCCTCTCGGTAGCTCATGGAGTGGTTGAGCAAGAGCCAATGGACTTCCTCGTTTCCTCCCCATGGTAATGTTAGGTCTATAGGCCTCACGATCACATTGACGCTCATGATCATGATCCCCATTATATTTATATTTCTATCTTCTAACCTTACTAAGGCTATAACTTCTATTGTTACTCTTTTGTCTACCTCGTCTTGAAGGATTTTGATTTCTTCAAGTTGAGCTCTTATTTCCTCTTCTGCTCTTGATTCTCTTTCTCTAGCTTCTTCTTTGGTCTCTATGTTAGTGAAATCTTCAAGGTTCTCGTTGATGTATGGAAATTCACCATCCAAAGGATTGACAACACTCGTGTTCACAAAGTGGTACTGCTACTTGAAAAGAAAGCCTTTGTATTCCGAGTAACTCTTGTCTCCTTTGAAGTCCCTAAAAATGGGATCTGGCTTTTCCCCTTGTCTCTATTATTGGGTGTATCTTCTATCTGTCATCTTGAAAATCTATGCTCTTCTTCATAGTGCTAGAATTTTTCTTTGCCTCTCCAATTCAGAAACGTGTTCTTCTTCAACGTCCAGAATTCTCGTGGAAATGATGTAGTGATTGGCACTTTGTCTATTATTCTAGATAGCTTCCCTCAAATATGAAGCAACGTCTTCTTGGATGTGGAAGAGAAATTTAGGTCTTTCAACAGGAGGATTTCCTAGAATAGCCATGATTTGAATCCATGTGGCTCATATAGCCATTTAAATTTCAGAAATTTTTCTCTTTTGTGAATTTTAAATTTTCTTACAGCGGTCACATTCAGTGTAGATCTTTACTAAATATGCCCCATAGTGGGCACCAAAAACTATTGGCAAGGAAATTTTTTGGGTGGAAAAATTTATGAATTACTTTCCAACGCTCTGGGAATCTAATTCCCATACTTAACTCGGTGCAACTATCATGTATGCATGCACAAGAAAATGTGGATTTTTATGGAGGCCTTTTGGTTGGGGATCCAACATGGGCACTCCACGACCCCGCGACAAAGGTATAAATATCTTACCGAGGGAAAAGAATTTCTGAAAGTGGGAAAGAGAGTGAGAATTGAGGTAGGAGAACTAATGTTGTAGGTAGAAAATGATATTCCTACACACACACACTAGTTAGAAACTTTAACACATGCATTCATGGGAAGAAATAAATATGTGAATAGTAATAATACCAAATAGAATTCACGATCACCAAGTACAATAAAATTGGCTATCTCCTTTACTTTCTCTAGGTACACTGCACTCTTGAGTTTACAAGATCAATCGCCCCCTTACAATGGTGTGAAGAAGCCATTAAATATCTTGCACGAAATGCTTATTCTGACTTCTTCTTTATTAGAAAGAAACAGATTTACAATCTTTTCAATCATTCATGTCCATTCGATTCTTGATTTGCAAAGAAATACCAATGGTAAAAAAACTAGACTTTTCATAATGTAGCCATTGATGAGGCCAAAATATATACCGTTAAATGTACAATAAATGATCTCATCTTACTCTCCTTTTTATTAAGTTTGATTGCATTTTTACAAATTTTATTTGATCTGATATGAGTTAGGATGTAATTGTTTGTCTTTTGATTGATTGTGATTCTAACATTTAAAAGCTCTGAAATTCCTAACGAAGTGTGTTTGAAATTCAGTTTTGTAATAAAGTAGGTCCAATTGGTCAAAGAAATGAAGTATGTAGCATTCAACATGTTTTTAGTAGCATCTTGTTCCAATACGGCTTAGTTTCAGAACTTCCAAGCTAGTTCCGAAACTCCATTACACATTCACAGATTCATCACCTAGTTCCGGAACTCAAGTATTTAGTTCTAAAATTTTCAGACTTAGCTACGGAACTCCTGAGTATAGCTTCAAAATCTCATGGTTTTGATCTTTAACGATTTCCTATGGTTCTAGAACTTCTCTGAAGTTCTGAAACCGATGGAATTTTATCTATTCTAACCACATCCGGTGATTTAGCATCAACAAACCTTTCAATCAGGAAAGGATGAGAAGATTTCTGATCACAGATCCAAGGATAGTTATCTTATAGCTATCCAATCAGCCACAATCCAAGTCAGCATCTATTCTAGGCATGATTTGATTTCATCAAAATTGTAGAGATAACTATGATTGTAAATGTATATATAAGCAGACCTATAGTAGATAAATATAGGAGAAGATAGATATAGATATAGAATAAGTAATATAGATCAAGTACATAGATCCAAGTATGTTTTGTAATACCGAATGTTTTATCAATAAATAACCATTCCTATTTGAGAGAATTCTAAGTTGTTAAATCTGATTCAAGGAGGAGCAAGGGCCCACTCCCCCAAGGACCAGGATATTCATCTATTTGGTATTTATATTTCCTAAGAAAATAGTTTAGATCTGTTAATTCTGTATCACTTTTAATTCTTCTAGTTAAAATTTGTTCTATACTTGTTCTTACATGTGTTTTTATAGATTCTTATTCTTTTTGCAACCATTTTTAAGCACTCTAAGTTGTGTTTTTATTTCCAAAAGAAAGTGTGTTTATTTCCAAAAGCAAGTGTGTTTATTTCCCAAAAGCAAGTGTGTTTATTTCCATTCTGTAAAGTGTGTTTCCTTTTAGCAAAGCTTTCATAGTATGATTTAAATAAGGTTTTTACCAAGAAGTCCTTAAGACATTGAAAATATCCCCCAAAAAATACAAAAATAACTACAGTCAACTACTAGATCGATAGGATTATTCTTGTTGCATATAAATTTAGACACACCCCTGGTTTGAATATGACATCAATAGGAAGTTGATTAAATGAAGGGAATAATGAAACCCATAATTTTGGCACCATTTCCGTGGTCACACTAGTTGGAATTTTATATTTAGGTGTTAGCAAGAACAACAATCATACATCTAGTAGTTGAAGGATCTTCCTACTATATCATAGTATTTATGAGTAGACCAAGAGACTCAAAGGGTAAATTCCTCCCAAAAATCTTCACAATAATTCATAACATCTTCTAGTCTAAATAAAAAAGTTGATCAAGAATTGGAGGCACCATCATCCCCTATTGTAAAAGAAACAAAATTGCCACCTTTGGAATTCTTAGATCAGCAACTTTGAAGGAAATATAACTTTTAGGAGAAGGATTTGATAGACTGGACCAGATTTACTGAGAAATGTACAAAGAACAAATTATACACAAATCAATATCTCTTCTCTTCAACACAATAAACTTCTCTAATATTATTCACGGAATAATAATGTATCTTTCAATTCATTCCGGATACATTACATTTTACATACAATGCATATGTATAGGAGAGATTGCTCCTAAATATGAGGAACTACAATTCCTCAAATATCTCCTACAACATCTCCTGCAACTTCTCCTAAAACAATAATCTATTCGTGATATATTGTTGTAACAATATATCACCAAACAATATATTCATAAATATAAGTTGTTAATAACAACTTATATACTAACAAAATATATACGTGATTTGTTATTACAAATCACTCATTAATTTTTAATCATAGTAAACATTAATATTAATTTCCTAACATTCCCCCCCTTAATGTTTACATGGTACAACATATCTCGTTCACTGATTGTAGCCTGCCACCTCTGTGTGCTCATGATCAACTCCGCAAATGTGCAGCATTGGGCTTGCACAAAACTCGAACATGTGCCAACGCACATTTCTTCCACTGATGGTTTTCTCCGGCTTCTACCAACAACCTTACCAATTGGTTTTGCAGGTGTACCAATAACCTTTCACACTTGGTTTTGCAGGATCACCAAAAACCTTACACAATTGGTTTTTACAGGTTTACCAAAAACCTTTCACAATTGGTTTTACTGAGGTTTGCAAAAACCTTTCACAGCTTAGTTTTTCAAGTTTACCAAAACCTTTACATCATGATTGCTATAATACTTTTTGATCAATATTATACAATGTCACTACAAAGGGAATCATGTAGGAAATACTACTTTCAAAACTGAACAATAAAACACAATGGAAATGGAACAATGAGACCATGTTCCCCCGCTCAATGTGAACATTTCACTTATTCAATCCAAAACAGGAACTCTAAAATCATACTACACACAACAAACTGCAATTCAGAAATGAAAGAAAACTCACACTGCACACCTGTGCCACCAAATCATTCTATGCATCCCCATCATTGGTGGTGACGAGAGGTCACCGCCCGACCTCCAGGCCTCCCATGCCTCCATCCTCCAATTAAAAATCATCTAGAAGAAAATCTTCATCACTTTGATGTGCGGTATTTTCTTCCTCTTCATTTTCTCTTTCTTCATCAACAATCATGGCATTATCTTATAGTTTCCCATCAAGTAAGTCTTGTGCTCTTTTTCGCAATTGTTAGATATATGACTGGTTGTTTACAATAGTAGCATGTAAATTGTTTCTTTGGTCCTTTAGAGGTTGAACCGTATTTGGGAATTTTCTTACCAAATGCTTTCTTGTTTCTACCAAACATTGCAGGTCTCCTCTGGTTCAACAACCATAATTCTTTTTCTTCATCTAAAAAAGAAGAAATAAGTTCTTCTAGACTTGGATTTATTTTTCTTAATGTAAAAACCATATTAGAATAAGATGAAGGCATGCTTTATTAAGTAATCTTGCTTTAGCATCATCATCAGTGTACATCTACTTTTATGCCGGCAAGTTGATTCACGAGATAGACCAAAACTTACTAATATGCTCCACCATGCTCTCACCTTCTTCCATCTTGAGGTTTGAACAATATTTTCTTTAAGGATATCAACTGCGCTTCCCATTTGTGATCCAAACAACTTGTTCAATGTCACCCAGATTGTATGAGAGGACTTTTTTAAGTCTATATGATGTAGATAAGCATCTGATAGACCCAATCCGATAATTGTTGTAGCCTTTCGATCTCTGTTGTCCCATTTTATTGCTTCATCTGCATTTGTCGGTTTTTTTTCTTTTCCATCAACAATATCCCATAAGTCTTTGTTGATTAGGAATAATTGAGTCCGCACTTGCCAGGTATGAAAGTCTTTGCCTTCAAATTTTTCAATGTGACTCAACTTATTCATTTTCACACAATATGGACATCGGATTCTACCGAGAATGCGTCCATGTAAAAAGTAATTAAAGAGACTTAACAATTTTTCACAAACTACAACAAGCTAGTTAAGAGTAACTAAGAGCCATAATTTCCCTGACCTCTATAACATGTGTATGCTTTGCTAAGAAATGCAAATACCTTTGAATATTGGAAAAATACTTGCCTTTATTTGTCTGCCTGATCTATCCATTGATGGCTATGAATTTGTAAATCCTTTGCATGCCTAAGTATCAGTCTGTATATCAAGCACGTGGATGAATTTGAGGTAATGGCTGAATGCTCAGTTCACCATTTGAACTCATATGCCTGCCAGCACTTCGCAGGAACAAACACAGGCACAAAACCCGTCACATTTCTGCACAGAACTGCTCACTTATCAAAACGAATTTCCCAAAACGATTTCTGGGTTTTATTCCCCACGTTGCAAGATTTTCAGAACACTTTGAAATTCTCAATTTTGTTAAGAAATGAGAAAGTTACGAGTATTTTACTGAAGGCCTGTTTTGGATCAAGCTTGGCGGAAGAGCTGCGCCATGATGTTACAAAAACGTCTTTTCTTCCCTTTTTTTCTTTTGCTGCTGGAAATAGAAATGAACCAGAGGCATCCCCTTCTCTAATATGAAAAATGCATTATGTGAACATGGTTATCCACGCTCTGATACCAAATGATAGACCTGGATCAGATTTACAGAAATGTACAGCAACAAATTATACACAAATCAATATCTCTTCTATTCAACACAATAAACTTCTCTAATATTATTCACGGAATAATAATGTATCTTTCAATTCATTCCGGATACATTACATTTTACATACAATGCATATGTATAGGAGAGATTGCTCCTAAATATGAGGAACTACAATTCCTCAAATATCTCCTGCAACTTCTCCTAAAACAATAATCTATTCGTGATATATTGTTGTAACAATATATCACCAAATAATATATCCATAAATATAAGTTGTTAATAACAACTTATATACTAACAAAATATATACGTGATTTGTTATTACAAATGACTCTTCCAGCGTGCCCGACCTCCCGAGGTCGTGCGAGGATGGCCGGTGGGGGTAGAATATGCGAGACAAACTAGTTAGGCGATCTAATGTCTTTGACACGCACTAGTGGAATTTGCGAATCTAAGGCTAAGAAGGCCCTTCTAACTTGGACTGGTGTGATAGATCGATCAGCGAGGATGACTGCTCGAAGGCTCCAATCAATATCGAGCTCTGGCGTGATTCGATCTATGGGTTGCGGAATACGTGGAAAATGACCTGGGATTGTTTCGTGTATATCTCCTGATAAGGTCATATGGTGGATATAGTTGATTCTATGGATGATTTTCTGGCCTAGTCCAGAATTCCCTAGCTTAGTTAGCATTATGTCTAGTAAGGATAAGGTTGTTCGGATGATGATAGGTGGAAGTGGAGTGGACTGAAATACTAGTGTGCGTAGGCCAGTGTCTATATCTAACTGACTTGTGGATTCGTTGGGCTGTGGGACCTGTGGATCACAACCATAGACTCTTGGTTGTTGTGGTCCTGTTATGGTCATACGCGAGATCAAGTTCTAATCCCTAGTATCCAGTAATCGTATGCTTTTCAAAACCTACGTTTAGAACCAACAGTTGTGCGATCTTCTCAGAATACCTTACAGGCGTTCTTGCAACCTGGATTCTTAAGCTGGTATCTATATCTACGAGGGTGTCTCCAGCGTCTGGCTGTGGAACTAAAGGATCACACTCGAATGTTTGTTCTCTTTCGAGCCCTTCTACAATCATGTGGATATTTTCTAGGGTAATCTGTAGTTTGGCTGACTTGACCAAAATGCATGTGCTTGGTCGTCTTCTATGTTTAATCCTCTTAACTGTGAGCTGATCAGTTGTAGATCTGCGGTTGTTCGGAATACTTGTATCTTGAGATTTTGGTCTATGTCAACTATTCTTTGTGGCTAGGTTTGGTTGAGGCACGATTGGCTCAAATATATATTCCACAGGCTCTTGAGGTCCGTGATTGTCATCTGAAAACAAAATGTAATCTAAGCGTAATGAAATAAATTCTAACTATGTGAAATAAATCTAACATATATAACCTTTATCTTTATAAGAAATATTCTAACAATTCTAAGGAAAACAAACTATTTTAAGCGTATCTAGAAATAATAACTAAACAATAATTTAAAAGCAGACAAGATAACCAGAGTGTGGTTATTTGCTGTGCGATTTGTAGAATTATTCTAAATAAATATGATAGCTTTGTCTAATCTACTGCAAGATTCTCGATCCTACCTCGAAGTGAGGAGTGAATCATAGTTTCTCGAAACTATCAATCCCCATGACTTCACTGGCATATCGAGAATAGAATGAAATGAAATAAAGCGATTAACTACTCTATTTGATATAAATCGACTAGAACTTTGAAATTTAAAACACGGACTTCGCGAGCGTGGCGAATCCGATGGTGTATGTGATCTCGTCCCCTCAGTATGATCTTCTCGTTCTTTCGTGTTCACTTGGATCCAGAAAAGCGTGTAATGCTAGCACCGATAGGAGTAGATTTTGGGACAAGGACAGCTCAGAATGCAGACCGAGAATGCGAGTAGGAGAGGATAGCGCAAGAGTCTGAGCTTGGCTTATGCGATTCCTAGCGGGATTTTACTGCGAGTCATGCAACGTGAAGCGACCAGAACCTTTGACTATCCTATACGAAGAGCAAAACCTGCAACTTTAATGGCTTCCTAAGCTATTTTGTTCCAAAATAAAGACACTGCTTGCACAAGTTGGATATGTGGCTTACCAACAGCTGAATAAAGCTAACCAGGTATACAATGAATTGAACTAAGAACTCTAAGTCACAGTAAAACAAATTTACAGCAAAAGGAATTCAGAGGCAAGCTTCTAACCGGATTGGATGGAGCAACAACACTGCCTGCACAAGATGGGTCTGTGGCTTACCAACAGCTGAGCAATGCTAAACCAAGTATGAAGTAAACTATGCTATCAATCCTAAGCAAGCTAACCAAAATACTAAAAACCAGAAGACTCTAACAAGGAAAAATGGTGATCAAAACTCCAGCTCAAATTCTTCACACAAACTCAGCCAAAATTGGACCAAAATCGGACCATTTTGCATGTACACAAACCATGCATTTATAGGAATTCAAACACCCAGAATCAAAACCAAATTGAACTCCTAAACAATAAACAAAGGAAAAACACTATTCCAGGGGACCAAAAACATTAATGCATGCTCAAGTCGGCAAAGAAAAGGCTGGTGAAACGTGATATTTCACGCGGGTCGCGTCAAAAGGGCGTTCTGGAAAATGCGCCCAGGACCGCCGCCTGCTCAGGGCGGCGGTTACAGGACCGCCGCCCTGTTCAGGGCGGCGGTCACGAGACCGCCGCCTGCAGGGCGGCGGTTTCGTCACTGAAGATCAAAAGGGGCAAGAAAAGAGGGAAAAAGGGGAAAACAAAGGACACGGGGGCTAAGTGGGGTATGCGGGATGTTAACGCATATCCGAAGAGCTCTTTCTGGATCCCGAACACCTTGCGAGGAGACCTGTATCATCATTGGGGCATTTATTACACCGTTCCGCAGTACAGTACCTTACAATTTTGGGTACGTACATATTGCCCCCTCGGAGAAGCGTTTTAGCCATGAAAGGGCATAAAACGGTGGGTCAGTATGGCGATCCCGAAATGGGGGTTTAGAAGTTATACCTTACACGTCAGTGTGTCGAAATGGCGCCATCAAAATTCCCGCTACTGCAAAATGAAAAGAGATCTCAAGTGCGAGATAGATACTGATAATTTGAAAAATAAACGCTAAAATAACAGGGAAAGAGGACGTACCATTTGTGCGGGGATAGGAACTTACCTCCGTCAGCGCTCCGAACCTGCGAAAAAGTCATTTTAAGACGAAATAGAACAATATATATATGAAAGTGGGCCCATTTTCCTATTCATTTGCGCGAGTTGATTTGATCGATTTTGAGCTCTGGGACCCACGGTGACGGTTTCTCGCGTGAGTATAGTCGAAACGTCCGCAGTGAGATCGTGATCATGCCTCCACGTGCGGAACGCCACCCCGCGAGATCACAGGTTGGTTTTCTTCAATTTTGCATTTTTCCCCCTTCAAATTTGAAATGGCAAATTATTTGTAATGGGGGGGTTATTTTTGAAAATGTTTGGTTCAAAAGGTCCATCTAGGGGGGGCGCCTACTGGGTAGGCTCTTTTTTTAGCTAAAATGGTCTATTTTTGCGTTTTTTGGACTTTTTAGGGTTAAAAACCCGCGCGGGTTTTCGGACCGCGACCGCCTTACCTGCCGGGCGGCGGTTACACGACCGCCACCTGATCGGGCGGCGGTTCTGAGACCGCCGCCTTTAAAGGCGGCGGTTCTGCCCCACTCCCTTCGGGGCGGTTTTGCACGAGAATGCAAAAAGAACCTTGTTTTGGAACTTATACTTATATTTTCTTGCATTTCTATATGTTTTATGATTCTCCTGCATTGATTAGATACTAACTTGCTCTGTTTTGTGTGTTTTGGGTGTATGCGGGCGAGAGGAGTACATTAGATGGGCGGGAGAGAGAGTGTGATTGGTTGCCGGGGTATTGGATGCCCTTTCGGATGGGAGAGACACATTGCGAGAGGGCCGGCATATTGCGTATATCGTATATCGTGTGCCCCATGTTACGCCATCGAGTCACATCCTTTGTGACTTATTTTCTTATTGGGATGCGAGATCGGAACACTTTCGAAGCTGCCGGTCCGCGGTGAGTGGACCATCACTTTGGAGGATGTTTACCGTATCACAGGGTCCCGATCATCGGGAGAGGCTCACTGCCCAGAGCACAGTGGGTCGAGGCACGGTTGCACGGTGGGCGAGTTATATGGGGGGATGCGGCTATTTCACGGGGCCGAAGAAGGGAGTGAGAGTTAGATCCATTCCTTCTTTGCCCATCCCATATTTCGACAGAGGCCATCATGGGGATCCTTGCCTCGAGGCCCGATCGGGGACAAGGGAGGGATACATTGTTATCTTCTTTGGGCCCCATCATTGCACGAGATAGAGGGCATGGTCGGATATACGCACAGGGCGAGATATTTTGGGGACCACTTATCATGACTTATACGGGTGGTCATTTTACGAGGGCAGTCTTTGAGCCACCCTACTCTAGTTATGAGTTGGGTGTATGAGCGCTTCATTCCCTATGGCGGGCGTGGAGGTGGCGAGATCCGGGGCTGTGAGGGCAGCGGATGGTCGAGACATGTCGGTCTTAGAGCACCTCACCGGCCCGATAGCTTCCCTCACCACGGCGAGATATGGAGGCCACACCGTACCGGCTCATGGCGGCATTTGGGGAGAGGAGGCTCTCACATTGATCTCTTGCTCCACCACGGGGCAGCTTATTGGCCGTGTGGGGCGGGTGGAAGTACATCCTTTCGGCGGGGTTCCTCGGCGATTCGGCCTCCCATATGTGGGCATGCTTCCTCCGGTGGCACCGATCTATAGATCGGTCGGGAGGCTAGAGGGGGCACAGAGGCCGTGGTTGGGCAGGTGGTCACTCTGGTATTCCTATTGCAGCCGAGATTTGTTCGGGCCGGAGGGAGGCTGGTGCGCCTCGGGCACCTTTACTTGGATTACTGCGGGTCCTGCTCATAGTAGCGACCACCTATAGATATTGACTCGATTACGAGGAGTCCACGGAGGGAGGAGTCGGAGGAGCGAGACGGATGAGAGCGATCTGAGTGGCATGACACTCGGGGATATCATGCGGCGAGAGAGGAGGAGCGAGTGCGAGAGAGAGAGACTCTAGTTTCAGAGGAGCCACTCTCTCAGGGCCATGGTGGAGAGGATGAGTCTGTTGTGGGGCGACATGTTGCCCCTGCTACAGGAGCAGCTCCACAGTCGGCAGCGGCATCTGCAGCGGGCGCTGGCCCTAGTGACCCATCTTGGAGGCCGGTGACCCGAGTAAGTCATCCTCTCTCCCTTTCAGTGTTAGTTTGATTTAGGACTTGTTTTAACTGCTATCTCTCCTTATATTTGTATCTTGTATATTTTAGCCTCTTGCCTAGTTTCTAATTCGTCTTTCTTCTTTGTTTTGCAGAGACTGTCGACGAGTGGCGGGATCTAATCCGTAGGGTATGCACTGATTCTCTGATGATCCCTATGGATAAGACCCGTGCGGAGCTATCTCTGTAGATGCTTGGGGAGCCCTCGGCGGCTGGCCGGCAGCATGCGGCGTCTTCGCTCCCGTTTGGCACGTGGCCAAGATGGTGTCGACTCTCCGTACAGAGTTGGCGGGCTATAGGACAGCCGAGCGTCTTATGAGGAGCCATTCTCGTGGCGAGACCATGGCTGCTCCTCGGGACCCTGAGCCCTCCGTCCATTCAGAGCGCCGGCGTAGCCGGAGTCCTAGGCGAGGGCGCGCACCTTCAGCGGGATCGCGTAGGGGTTGAGAGGCCACTTGGCTCCTATGCACTTTTTGTATTATAGATTCTTTTGTATATCACGGGCTCTTTGAGCGTTTTGACCATGCCTAGAGCATGATGGCATTGTATATAAACATTGATTATTTATATATATGCATTCATTTTGGATCAAAACTTTGTCACTTGTGTTTCCTTTACTATTTCCAGCTTTTGTGTATACTACGATGTATGTTTTATATGCTTTCTAGAATGTATGCATGGAAAACAGATGATGCAAATGTTTGCTTTCTTTTTGTGTTTCATGATCTTTGATACATGATATTGTAGATATATTGTGATCTTAAATCTTAGTTTTGTTAGCAATTTGGATACCTCATGTTTGTTTTGGCAAAGTGATGAAAATAACCATATGATGAGCAGTTAACTTGCCCCACTCCTAACTCCACGCAACTAGTAAGATGCGAGGGCTCATCACCAGAGCGAAGGGCGCAAGTTTATGAAATATGGTGAAATGATAGTGATGAAAGACAGACGAAGCTTTGGTGGAACCAAATTGAAAACTCTGAGCTTACTCTACGAATGACTTCATAGTTTTGGATGTGACTTGCTTTGCGGTTTATCCAGGACTTAGACCCGTAGATGGCCACATAGTAGACAAAATCTGGTTTTAGGATTTTTAACTCTCTTGGAATTTTGAGCATCTGATTCATTCGTTTTTGACTCAAAGTTTGAATAGTTTGTTTATGACCTTTTAACGTTTTGCATTGTCTAGAGGACCCCCTACACTTTGCCCCATGCTACTAGTAAGAAGCGTGGGTTTATCACCGTGGGCAAGGCATAGGCGAGTAAGGGCATTTCCATCCTTTCCCAACCCTACGTCACTAGTAAGAGACGCAAGCTCATCACCGAAGGTTGGTGGGGCAAGGAAATGTGTAAAAATAAAATTTTCTGTTTAATCACTTTTTGACTTGTCTTTTTGAGTAAAATGTCAGTATATGCTTGTTTCCAAAGAGATGTGTATATGGGATAGATGTGACACCATGAAGCTTCTAGAAACAGGACCATAGGCAAGACACCTATCCTGAGAAGAAATCAAAGCGAGAACAAACTTGCAGATCTTGGTATGGTTACCGTTAGGACTTCGTCATGTTTGATTTTATTTGATAAAAGATTCCAAGATGACTTGATGATACGAAGATGGAGAGGTATGATTAGAAAGTTTTGTGCCAATAACATCATGAGTTTGTAATGAATTACTTTGAGAATAGATTCCTTGATCACAATTTGTGTAAGAACAAGTGGACAAAATGATCCTAATTTATATGAAAATGCAATGTAGATAGTTATATAGGCAGCGCTTGCTGCTTATGCATAGAAACGTTTGAGGTGGAGGGAATTGACTGTTTCGCCAAACTCCTCACCTTCTAGCGTGCATAAGAGATAAGCACCATTCCGTAGTCCTTCATGACTCGGTATGGGCCCAACCATTTGGGCCGGAATTTCCTTCCTTCGCCGGTCTTCTTGTCGATCCGGCTGTCTAGTCTTAGAACTAGATCACCTTCATATATGTCGCGTTCATAGACCTTCTTTTATCTTTGCCGGCACATTCGGTCGGCATAAGCTCTATGCTTGCTTGTTCGACATCTAACCTAGTTTCATCTAGGCTTTCTAGTTGGGAGAGACGTGCTTCTCTGTAAGCGTCTTCATCCGAGAATCCCTTGTAGTGAAATGCGGAGGCCAGGTATTTCGACCTCAAGCGGGAGAAGCCTTACGCCCCAATACTAGCGAGAAAGGAGTTGCTCCCGTTGGTGTTCTTATTGAGGTTCGGTGGGCCCACAGGCGGATATAACTTTAAATGCCAATCCGCTTGTTTTCTTTCACCGTTTTAAGGAGAATGGCTTTCATGTTTTGTTTGTTGCTTGACTGTCCATTGGCTTGGGGATAATACAAGGAAGCCGTATGATGGCTTATTTTGAACTTACCGCATAGTTCGCGAACTTCTTCATTTTGAAAGAAGTTCCATTATCGAGATAATGATTTGCGGGATACTGTACCTACAAATGATTTGATTCAAGATGAACTTAGCGATCACTTGAGGCCGAGTACGGTAGTAAGAGGCATAGCCTCTACCCATTTGGTAAAATACTCAGTGGCCGTGATTATAAAATTGTGGCCGTCTGCTGTGGATGAGGAGAGAATTTCCCTATTAAGTCTAGGCCCCATGTAGAAAAGGGCCATGGAGTAGCGATTGGTTGCGAGCTGTCTTTGGCATGTGGATCTCGTGAGAGAATTCTTGGCACTTATGACACCTGCGTGCAAACTCTATCGCGTCATGTTCTAGAGTGGGCCAAAATAGCCCATTCGATGTATTTTTCGAGCGGTGGCATGGCCACCAGAAGTGGCCTCCACATATACTGTGTGAGATTCATGAGAATCTTCTTGGATTCTTACGTGTCGACACACCTTAGAAGCATTCCATCGAATGCTTTTCGATAGAAACACTGCTCTATGATGACATATTTAGATACGATTATGCGTAACCCTTCTTTGTTGCGGTGTAGCTTTGCCTCAGGGTACGTATGGTCCATGATATAATTAATGATATCAGTGTACCAAGGGCACTCAGAGATAGCAGGTCGAGTTTCGATGTAGTATACGCATTCATCTGGAAAGTCTAAATCTACTAAATCACCTCCGTCTAATGGGTTGTCAGCTAACCAATCTGCGATGATTTGTCCTTTAACTGACTTCTGGTTTACAAACGTTAATTCGAACTCTCCCATTAAGGTTATAAAACGTCCAACTTTTTTGGACAAGGACCCTTGTGTGAGAAAAGTCCGTAAATGGTCTGTCTTTACCATGACCTTTGTTTCTTGATTCAACATGTAATGTCTTAGGCGTTTAGTAGCAAAGACTATGGCAAGACATTCTCGCTCTGCTTGTGTATAGCGTGTTTCATAGTCGAGCAATGTTCGGCTAATGAAATAAATCACACGTTCTCTCTTGTCATCGTCTTCTTGGGCCAACATACAGGCCAGCGAGACATCGGTAGCCCGTGAGTATAGAATTAACAGGCGATCTAGCTTAGGTGGCATTAGCGTGGGTGGTGATAACAGGAAACGCTTAACTATGCTGAAAGCTTCGTTGCAATCTTCAGTCCAATCAATGCTATAGTCTTTCTTGAGTAAATTGTTGATTGGATGAACGGCGAAGCTTAGATCCGGGATAAATCTCCGGATTGCACCCGACTTTCAGAAATGATCGATTCGAGATTCACTCGAGGTGGGACCATTTCGAGGACAGCCCGAATTTTGGTTGGATCAACATCGATCCCTCGTGACGATATGATGTAACCTAGGAGTTTTCCTCCTGTTACACCAAAGACGCATTTCTCCGGATTTAGCGTAACTCCGTATTCTATTAAACGTGAAAGAATGATGCGGAGTACTTGGGATGGTCACACGCTTCTTGGCCTTAGCCAACAAGTCATCTACGTAGGATTCCACGATCTTATGAATTAAATCGTGAAATATATAAGTCATAGCCCGCTGGTACGTAGCACCGGCGTTCTTGAGACCGAATGGCATAACAGCGTAGCAATAGGTTCCCCAAGGAGTTATAAAGGTGGTTTTAGCTTGATCTTGCTCGGATATTCTGATTTGATTGTATCCCGAGAATCCATCCATGAGAGACAAGAGTTCAAAACCAGTTGTTGCATCAACAATAACGTCTATGGATGGTAATGGGAAATCGTCTTTAGGACACGCTTTGTTGATGTCTCGAAAATCTATGCAGATGCGTATCTTTCCATTTTTTTTGAGAAGCAGGGAGCGATATTAGATACCCATTGGGAGTAGTCAAGCGGCTTGATAAATCCTACACGAAGGAGTTTTATTACCTCCTCTTTTACCATGAGAGCTACTTTGGGCTTCATAGGTCTTGATTTTTGTTTAATTGGCTTTGCATCGATCTAGTGACGAGGTTGTGCACCGCTGATGTGGGTGCGACTCCTGTCATCTCTTTGTAATTAAATGCAAATGCCTTTTGATGTTCTTTGAGAACTTGAGTATGTATTTCCACTTCTTAAGGGTTAATGAAGATCCTAGTTTCAAGATTCTTTGGTTCTTCTCATTCCCAATGTTGACATCGATTGTTTCTTCGATTAAAGAGGCGTTACCCTCTTGAACTCGGGTGGTCTTTGGAGGTAAATCTATATCATCCCCATTTTCTATTGCGTATATGTTAGGTTCCCTTTGTGAGGGAAGACCCGTTACGGGATTTCCGAAGTAGGAAGATGAATGCGGAATCAGAGATAAATCTAGCGTGTGATAAGAGAGATGTAGTGCTGCATAGGCATTTAAGTAATCCAAAGTAGCCGCATCGTTTCCAACATGGTCTAGGATGGTAGATTCACTTCTGTTTGAAAGAGGATTTGTCATTGTTTTTATTAATGGTTCGTTACGAATGGATCTTGTGAAGTGAGTATCTTAGCTCATTGCTTGGAGTGAAGCGTGATCTTGAGGTTCTTTATTGAATCGGCGAGAAGATTTTTCTCTCGCGGGATCGCTTGATGGATATGAAGTTAAACGCCTTGCTTAAATCTAATCACGTTTTTGTAGAGTTGTAAATGTTCGGCTTTAGTTTCATATATTTCGAAACTTGGTTTGTTACTAATTGCGAGTCTCAGGGACTACGATGTTATCAATACCAATTCTTTTGGCTAAGGTAAGGCCAAGGAGGAGAGCTTCGTACTCAGCGCCGTTATTTGTGCATTCAAAGTTTAACTTAAAAGAGAATGGGAGGACCTTCTCCTCGGGCGAGGTAAGAATTATACCTGCCCCCGCTCCATGCGACATTTAGCTCCATCGAAATGGAGAGTCCAATACTTAGCCGGGAGTATAGATGTAGGGGTATCTGCTGCGTTTGCACACTCTACTTCTACCATACAGAGATCTTCTGCTGGCAAGGAACCAACACCTAGGGAAAATCCCATGCCTACTGAATCGAATGGTAAGAACATTGGTGAATCTTGTTCTATCAACTCAACGATCTTCGCAGTAGTCCCTAATGATATTGTTTCTTTAGTTTTACCTTTAGGGGTTGGAGTTGTTTTGGCTATGCTGGTAGTTTCGAGATCCGTCGTAGGTATCAACTTTTCCTCTGGCTTTGGGTCAGAGGGTTTATTAAGTTGGTTTGTTGGAAGTTCAAATTAAGTGCACCCTGGTCTTTTCTTTAAATCAGCTAGGTGCGAAATCGAAAGGTTTTGGATCGCCTTTGGCTACGAATACCTTTCCCAGGATGATGCGAGAATCTTACTTCTTGAAATAGCGTGGAAGGGATTGCCTTCATTCGATGTATCCAGGTCGGCGAGGATCATATTATAGTTAGTTTCCCGATCTATAATATAGAATTCGATCAAGATGGTTTTGGGCCCTAAGGTGGCCGCGGTATTATAGTTCTATTGAAGTGGCTTTAAGGCTATCATAGCCTCTCAGGTATTTCGTGTAGTAGAAACGATTCGTTTCTCCATATCCAGTTTTGGAGGAAGAAAGGGACTATGTTAGCTATGACCCCGTCGTCAACCATTGCCCGTTTTACATAGTTATTATAAACCCACACTTGCAAGTGTAAGGCTGGGTCACCTCGGCGTGCGATCTCAGCATCTGTGGGCATTTTACTTATTTCGAAGATGAATTCGACATCCTTGTCCGGCTGCCCCGGAGGATGGATATCAAAATCTACGTGATTTACTTGTGTTTCAGGAGGTGGAGTGATGTTAATTAGATGGCCTAGACCTAATGCTTCTAAAAGAGCAGCTCTGTGAGGGGAGAGTTCTTTAGCAAGAAGTCCAAGAATGAAATGTGTGAAAAGGTCTTTGTTAGGTCACTAATTAAATCATAGGCACCGATGGGTTTTCAATTATTTGTTGACTCTATCTATCTCGGCGAGATGACTTGGGCTCGGTTGAGAGAAATACTCTCGTGTTCTTGTTATAGCTTCGATAGGTAGTTCAGCGTCTAATTCTACCAAACTAACTATCTTAGGTCTTGGTTGAGCTCCCAATTGTGGCGCAGTGTGGTTTAATGAAGTCGAAGCTTCATGATCATTGTTTCCCGTTATTGCACCTTTGTTTGTTCTGGTTGGATTCAGCCTATTGCTATCATGATTTGGGAGCGGATCGTTAAAGATCCTGAGGGGAGCATTACGAGGAAGCCCCTGCGAGAGTATTTGGTGATGATGAGACGGGATCTGCCAAAACAAGTCTGTGAAGAACTGTCTTTGTTCTTCTGGAAAACGTTGCATAAATTTATTGTAGTCACGGCACGTTCTAGTGTCGTGACCATGAATTTTATGGAAACCACAATAAGAATTGGGATTATAATTCCCGTTTTGTTGGTTTGGTGTGTATTGTGGCCTAAAATTCCGATCAAACTGTTGCCTATTAGGACCAAAGTTTTGGAATTGTTGTTTTTGGTTTTGACTTTGGTTTTGGTAACCAAATGAGTTTTGGCTTGGCCCTTGTATGGGATTTCACCGTTGTTGTTGTTGTTGTGGATGATTAAAATCCACTGTATTGACCGTTGGGGTAAAATTGTTGTTTCGTTGATTGTTTGTTTGTGACGGAGTATTAACAACATTTACCCTCTTGGGCTGGTCGGTTACCCCATCCGTTGTTACCCCACGATTTTTGTTAAGGATTTTGGGTCCTTGATTGACATTTGTGGTAGTTGTAGTATTTTGAGTGGAGGTGATTAACCTCCCATTTGCTCCGTAAGTCTTACGACCACTATCTATTGCTGCTTGATCAATTCGCAGAGCGCTCTCAAGTACCTCATCATAAGTCCTTAGTGGGAACTTCTGGACTTCTTCCTTCACTTCTCTGCTGAGAGAATGAAGGAATAAATCACATAGTTCCATCTGATCCATGTTTGGAGCACTTGCTGATGAATAAAGAACTGTACGCCACCTCTGGATGAAATGAGCGACAGATTCATTGTGTTCTTGTTTGATATGCAAAATTCCCGATTCTGTTCTCGATGGTTTGTTCATGTCGAAGGCTTTGATGAACTCTGACACGAGTTGTTTAAATGAATGTATGGAAGCCTCAGGTATTCTATAATACCAATCGAGAGCGATGCCTTCCAAGGTTTTGGGAAATATTTTAGCAACAACCCCATCCCAAGGGAGTAATTCTCGTATGGCTGTAGCGTAAGCTTTGATGTGCGCGTTTGGATCTCCCTCACCCTTGAACTTGGGCAAATCAGGGAGAGGTCTTGGAAGCATGACGCTTCGTATGGTGAAATCTAAGGGTTCCTTTAGATATTCTGAATATGTCCCTATTGCATAGCTTTCGACCATTGATGGTGGTTGCTGAGGGAGCAATGGCGGAATGGGTTGTTGATATGGCATAACGTACGCGTTGGCAGGGGCATAAGGAGGTCCCTGCGTTGGAGCAAACATGCCGGGAGAGGAGAACATATCCCCTTGTGGCGATTTTGAATACATGTTTAAGTACGAAGGGGTATTATCCAGGAATGGATTGCTCTGTACTAGACCTGGAGGAACAGTGCTAGCGATAGTGGGTCTAGTTGGCACTTGTTGAGGAAATTGAGGAGGCATGCCTAACGTGCCTACTCTGTGAGAGATCTACTTGGCCAGAGTGGTATGGAGGATTGGAACTCCCCGTTTGCATGAACGGAGAATTTTGATTTGCTTGAGCAAGTTCTAACCCTCTCACTCTTTCTACTAACGTTGAAATGACTTCATTTGGTGTGAAGTCACGGTACTTTACTGAGTGGCGTTTGTTGTGTACCACAGGTGTTGTATAGGCATGTGATAGCTGTCATGAGGCGATTGCTTATCTTGCCAAGTTTCTCCAAGAATATTTCTGTAGAGGTATTTTCTTGAAAATGGGTCTCGGGTTGTGCTTGTAAACCTCCTACATAGGTGGGTACATACCCAGGAGCGTTGTTCACTCTAGGATAAGGTATTGATTGTCCATCGTCTAAGACCAGGTATGGATCGATTGTCTACTAATATGTGGTCTAAGTAACATTTGAGGAGATGAACAGATTCTCTGTAAACGTCATATTGTTGGAACTGAAGGTTACATTTGTTGGTTCGAGGGGTTGATCTAACTCCTCGGTTTGAAGAGACAAACTATATCTGGTTCTTGGGGTTTGAGTTGACAAGTGATTAGTTGAATAGTTGTCACCCCATGCGAGAGCGAGGGTGATGATTCCCTATTACATTGGGCGTAGTATGCCTCAAGACCCGGGAGGGTGCACTGCCATATGCGTCGAATCCCGACATATTCGGGGGTATATGAATACCCGCGAGAATAATGGGAAAGAGCGAAGGTGAAAGAGAAAGATGAAACTTCTCAAAGAGAAGGTGAAATAATTGTTTGATTCACGTCGGGTTCACCAATTTTGTACGTCGGAAAAGTGACGGCGGCGTGAGAATCAACAAGTGACTCTTCCGCGTGCCCGACCTCCAGGAGTCGTCTTAGAGACACCGGTGGGGGTAGAATATGCGAGACAAACTAGTTAGGCAATCTAATGTCTTGACACGCACTAGTGGAATTTGCGAATCTAAGGCTAAGAAGGCCCTTCTAACTTGGTAGGTGTGATAGATCGATCGGCGAGGATGGCTGCTCGAAGGCTCCAGATCAATATCGAGCTCTGGCGTGATTCGATCTATGGGTTGCGGAATACGTGGAAAATGACTGGGATTGTTTCGTGTATATCTCTGATAAGGTCATATGGTGGATATAGTTGATTCTATGGACGATTTTACGGCCTAGTCGAAATTCCTAGCTTAGTTAGCCATATATCTAGTAAGGATAGGTTGTTCGATGATGATAGGTGGAAGTGGAGTGGACTGAAATACTAGTGTGCGTAGGCCAGTGTCTATATCTAACTGACTTGTGGATTCGTTGGGCTGTGGGACCTGTGGATCACAACCATAGACTCTTGGTTGTTGCGGTCCTGTTATGGTCATACGCGAGATCAAGTTCTAATCCCTAGTATCCGATAATCGTATGCTTTTTCGGCTTCTACGTTTAGAACCAACAGTTGTGCGATCTTCTCAGAATACCTTATAGGTGTTCTTGCAACCTGGATTCTTAAGCTGGTATCTATATCTACGAGGGTGTCTCCGGCGTCATTTTGTGGAACTAAAGGATCACACTCGAATGTTTGTTCTCTTTCGAGCCCTTCTACGATCATGTGGATATTTTCTAGGGTAATCATAGTTTGGTGACTTGACCAAAACGCATGTGCTTGGTCGTCTTCATGTTTAATCCTCTTAGCGTGGTGATCGAGTTGTAGATCTGCGGTTGTTCGGAATACTTGTATCCTGAGATTTTGGTCTATGTCAACTATTGCTTGTGGCTAGGTTTGGTTGAGGCACGATTGGCTCAAATATATATTCCACAGGCTCTTGAGGTCCGTGATTGTCATACAAAACAAAATGTAATCTAAGCGTAATGAAATAAATTCTAACTATGTGAAATAAATCTAACATATATAACATTTATCTTTATAAGAAATATTCTAACAATTTTAAGGAAAACAAACTATTTTAAGCGTATCTAGAAATAATAACTAAACAATAATTTAAAACAGACAAGATAACCGAGTGTGGTTATTTGCCTGTGCGATTTGTAGAATTATTCTAAATAAATAAAATAGCCTGTCTAATCTACCTGCAAGATTCTCGATCCTACCTCAGAAGTGAGGAGTGAATCATAGTTTCTCAGAAACTATCAATCCCCATGACTTCACTGGCATATCGAGAATAGAATGAAATGAAATAAAGCGATTAACTACTCTATTTGATATAAATCGACTAGAACTTTGAAATTTAAAACACGGACTTCGAGCAGTGGCGAATCCGATGGTGTATGTGATCTCGTCCCCTCAGTATGATCTTCTCGTTCTTTCGTGTTCACTTGGATCCAGAAAAGCGTGTAATGCTAGCACCGATAGGAGTAGATTTTGGGACAAGGACGGCTCGAATGCGAGGCCGAGAATGCGAGTAGGAGAGGGATAGCGCAAGAAGTCTGAGCTTGGCTTATGCGATTCCTAGCGGGATTTTCTTGCGAGTCATGCAACGTGAAGCGACCAGAACCTTTGACTATCCTATCGAAGAGCAAAACCTGCTGACTTTAATGGCTTCTAAGCTATTTTGTTCCAAAATAAAGACACTTTGCTTGCACAAGTTGGATATGTGGCTTACCAACAGCTGAATAAAGCTAACCAGGTATACAATGAATTGAACTAAGAACTCTAAGTCACAGTAAAACAAATTTACAGCAAAAGGAATTCAGAGGCAAGCTTCTAACCGGATTGGATGGAGCAACAGCACTGCCTGCACAAGATGGGTCTGTGGCTTACCAACAGCTGAGCAATGCTAAACCAAGTATGAAGTAAACTATGCTATCAATCCTAAGCAAGCTAACCAAAATACTAAAAACCAGAAGACTCTAACAAGGAAAAATGGTGATCAAAACTCCAGCTCAAATTCTTCACACAAACTCAGCCAAAATTCAGACCAAAATCAGACCATTTGCATGTACACAAACCATGCATTTATAGGAATTCAAACACCCAAGAATCAAAACCAAATTGAACTCCTAAACAATAAACAAAGGAAAAACACTATTCCAGGGGACCAAAAACATTAATGCATGCTCAAGTCGGCAAGGAAAGCTGGTGAAACGTGATATTTCACGCGGGTCGCGTCAAAAGGGCGTTCTGGAAAATGCGCCGCGCCCCGCTTTGCTCGGGCGTGATTCTGGGACGCCGCCAGTTCGGGCGGCGGTCACGAGACCGCCGCCTGCAGGGCGGCGGTTTCGTCAAAAGATCAAAGGGGAAGAAAAGAGGAAAAGGGAAAACAAAGGACACGGGGGCTAAGTGGGGTATGCGGGATGTTAACGCATAGATGAATGAAATTAAGGACATTTGTGAAGATATTCTAGAACAAGGGGTGGACCTCTCTTTGGAAATTCAATGAAAATCCGAATCAAGATGTCAAACTAATGGATGAGTTATCAAACTTTAAAACAAAAATTTTAGTTCAATTTTCCTTTGATAATTTTTTTTTTCAAAGTGGATTACAAGTTTCCTCCGAAAATTTCCAAAATTTGGAACATCATTTCCTATGTTCATTGTCTGGATGCAGAAGAAACATGAAATAAGAGAATTCTTTACCTTTCAATAAAATGGAAGTATATCTTCACCTCTCCATCTAAATACCAATGATGCACTGATGTTTGTTCTCACTTCACTACAGTCCTATAAAGAATCAAATTAAACAAACTTTAAAGACATCATCCATACCGCAATAATTGATTTTGTTTAAAACAACCTCACCAAGGGAATTTTATGCCAAGACGTATCAGTTCCCCTCCCTAGATGATGCCATGGGCTACTCAAACAATACCAAAAATTGGGGTTACAACCACATTGGGTACCTTCAACCAAAATGGAACCCTCAGATTGGGAAAGTCCACTTCATGGTCAGTGCAAGGACATTAAAAACCATGGGTTGGTGCATTTTGAAGACCTTATGCTTGGTCACAACATCTAGATTCCCACTATTCGATCAGCTCAAGGACAAACATCTTTCCAATCTCAAAATCAACAAAAGCCAACATGGGATCCCCTGACAAGCAAAAAACACAAAGAATATATTCCAATGCTTACCATCTGACTTGGCCCTCCCCAGACCATGAAACAAACAAACAACTGCCTATTTAAGCGAAAGAGAACCGTAAAATTAGTTATCTAAATGATGAATTTGCAATGATATTCAAACTAGATCTGGTAAAATCTTTAGCAAGTCCACCTCCATAATCACTCATGGCAATGATAGATAAAATGAAACCCGAGTCTAATCATGTTCCAAAAGAGGATACTAAAAGGAAATAGAAAAGGAGCTGATAACAACACTACTTCTCCATTTCTAGAGATTGATTTAAAGAAGCTATAAAAACCAAGAGTCTAAATTGGTATAGAAGTAAGAAAATTGAATACCTAAATACCATCAAAACAAGTAATTAAGGACATGACAATAACAAATTAATCAAAATGTTATGTTTGGAAAAACTCCATTTAAACAGAAATAGCGTCACCTCAAGATTATCATTTGAAGTAGGATTGGGAAACTTGTTGATTCATTAGCAGAAAATTTTTCTTTCCAAATACAGTAGATCCCGGAAGAAAATTTATGTCTCATGAAATGAATAAGGATATACAAAAATTTTGGTAGATTTAGAAAGCGGAATAACATGTAATGATAGCATGCGAAAATCGAATGAAAACATGCCATTAACAAGTATACAACCTACTAATACCATATGACTGTTTTGAGCAAAAAGTGAGTCATGAAGGACTGTAGCAAAACACCATAAGGCATTATTGAAGATGTGGGCGAAGTATGGTAAAGTCATACTCAATATCACATTGATACTTAATTATAATATTAGTCGTAAAAAAGGTAAAACATTGGGTTATCCTAGATTTATTTTGGGGTATCACCACTCATTACGAAGCAGTACCTTAATCGATTGCAAGCAAAGCTGTGATATGACTATCTTGAATGGTAAGAACTCCTAAGAAAAATTTCCTTATATCCTTTTTCATGACATTTTAGTTGAAAATAAAGAACAATTGTCCTTTGATTCTCCTCATACTAAGTAAGAAAAATTTGGCACAGAGAAGTAGAAGAGATGATTAATTCACCTTAATATCAGAAATCCCTAAATGACCATAGTTCACCCTAACCTATGAACTTTGTTCCATAACAACCACATTTATTTCTCGAACACCACATTTAGAGGTTGGAAAATCATGTTTTGGAATAACGGTTCTCTATGAAGTGGAAAATAATTTCATTCATAGAGGAATGATATTTCCATATCGGGAGAGGAAGAATTAGTATCTTCATTTTAAAAACTACATCAGGGAATGGGTGAAGAATTTTCATGATGCAAGTATGTTGATCCATAAATAGTTTGACCTTCAAAGAGATAAGTATCATAATTCTACTTGCTATCCTTTATCCAGTATGATTCTGTAAGTACCTCAAGGAACTTTTAGAGATGTTTACATTTCATCCTGTTGTTACCACATACATGTCCACTAAATAATTTAATCTAACCACTTTCAAAAAAACATTTCAGCACACAATCAGTAACTAAAATGTTGAGCATTCAACCCAAGTTACTTAAACATTCCAATTAACTTGGTTGAAAGATGATGAAGAAGATAAATTTTTATGTTCTAAAAAAACCCTACTAAAGTTTTTTAATTGTTGTTGGTTACTCTTACATGAAGGAATTATACCCTAAGTATCTCACACTCATCACATTATACTAAAAACGTTCTATTAGTAGAGGCATCCTCAAAGAAGGATTAACCTGAAGCCTTAAGGGATAAGTCACCTAACAAGAAATTGAAAAACTATTACAAGTATGTTTTATCAAAGATACCCTATCTTAGATATAACCTAGGTATCTAAGATCTTTTAATTTTTGAAAAGAATGGAAATCCTATGAATAATATTGTGGAATTGAATATAAGATGTTTTAAGGAAACTAATCGATTTAAAGCCATCATTGAGAGATTATTTTCCTTAGATTCATAAATCAAGTCCTATATAACATTTTAGGTAAAACAATGACTTTTTATTTAGGATAGTTCCTTTGTGCCAAAAAATTGAAAATCAAATCATCTGTATTGCTGAATAATAGGACAAAACTACATTTACATTCCATATGGTATTCCTCCTTCCCTTAGGTGTTACTATCTATTTCATGCAAATGCTCCTAAAAACATGAAACTTTAATGAGTCAGACTTGCAAACTGTTTTCTGATTTTACAACAAACTGATTGAGAAACAAAAGGTATAAATATGAATGACTTCTTATGAAGACTGTTTACAGTCCTATATACATTTTATGATGCTTTAAATTTGTGTAGAGTATTAACATTGATGTTAACATTACAAAATCTATCTCTTATTCATTGAATTTTTATTTTTAATGAATGGTGTCATGATACATTGTATTAGGACACCATATTTAAAAACCTTAGAGGAATTTCATTATTGATCAAATGAAAAGATTGAAGATCATTTTAGATTTACCTGATCAGATATTGGCTAAGTACAAAAGGGCACATAGGCGCACAAGGCCTAGTTGAAGAAAAGTGCGCAAGGATAAAGCACGCAGGGTAAGGGTTTAGAGAAGGCTTTAAGGAAACCCATGGCATGGCACAGCGTGTGACAAACCAAGGGTTTGGGACTTAGCCATTTTGGGTTTTGGTAGAACACATGAAAAGCATGACCCAACTATGCATGCGAGAGTGGATAAGGTGCCACTGGTGACAGGGTGGCCCAGTAGAAGGAGCATGCCTGGGTAGAAGCTTCTAGAAGCTCATCATGGTAAAAGGTGGAAAGCTCGGGCCTGGAGGAGCATGCCCACATGGAGGACCACATTTAGACACTTGGCATCAGATCTGAGGCCATTGGAGGATGAGTTGGTAGTCCAAAAATCCTATATATACAAGCACTTGCAGAAGGAAAAACAACAACCAGATAGTGGGTGGAGCTCTGTAAAAATATTGCAAGAACTCTGTTAGTTTGGGAAATTATGCTTAGGGAAGGATGTATCGAGGGTATGGGGTTATAAATTTCTTTTGTGAGCCTAGTCATATGAGTCTAGATATAATGCATGACTATGGTCTGCTTCTCTATAACATTTTGTAATGGCTCCATGAATATAATGAGGTTACCAATTTACAATGAATATGAACATTGATGATTCTAATGCATACATCTTTCTCAGAATTCTTTTGCATTTATGTTTATGATTAAGTATGAGTGTTTGTACAACTTCTTTCTATTTTGGTATAAGTTATCCAATATGTTAAGCATTTTCTATCTGAATGATTGCAAGGATCTAGAAGCCATTATGAGCTCTATGATGCTTGTATGTTTTACTCCTTTCAAAACCCTTGAACATGGATCATAGATGATGTTTCCCACTAAACTCACATAAAAGAGAGACTCGGCTCCCGCGCGTGCCTCGGTGAGTGCCCAGCCACTGTGGGTGATAGGCCAACGCACATGGGGTTCCTTTCTTTTGTGATAAGGGTAAAAATGACTACATCTTGGTTCCATTTTGGGACCTCTTTTCAAAGTTGTAGTGGGAAATGGCATACATCATGATCTGGTAATGAGTAATGATAGAAATGTTTAACTCTGGAAAAGTGTTGAATCATGGTTCAAGAGCATGGAGGATGAATTTTCTCAAGATTCAACACTGGGCCTGAGTTTGATGCACGTAAATGGGTAGAAGAGAACCTCTACCATGATTTATATGAAACATTTTTCTATTGTTTCCCAGTAGAGGCTATGAATGGCTCTCAGCGTATGCATCTAGATCAAGTTGGTATTCTAGATCATGCATGTGGACCCAAGAAGATTACCAGAGGCTACGGATGTAGATCTGATGTGGACTCATGTTGTGGATCATTGGTGGGAAGGTGTGTTGGCTAGCTACACTCTGGAGTATGCTATTTCCACATATTCTTTCCCAGAAGTTGCTGAGTTTGAATTTATGTGGGAGCCCAGAGGATCATTTCTACATGTTATCCCTCTGGAAATGAAGATCTGGTTACTTTTTGGTTTAGAGGCATTTCCAATGGCCGGCTAAACCATTCTGAGTGTTGGGTGAGGGAGCTAGGGTGGAGGAAGATGGCAGATATTATGATGGAGAAGGAAAGGGAGGAGAGATGGCTCAAGTATAGTGAAGCACGTGAAAGGGAGATTACTAGATGATGTGAGGCTGCAAGTGTGATGGATCTATGGAGATAGATGTTGCGGGAAGGAGTTGAGGTTCACGCGGAGGACGTGGAACTGAGCAATCTATCTTTACCCCATCTTGGCAAGCACGTAAGAGAGACCCCTTCGGCTTCTGATGAGAGTTCATCATGTGGAGAAAGAAGAGTCATTGGCACGTATCTAAACCCACCCAGTGACCAAACCACTGGCTTGGTTTTCCAGAACAAGGAAGGAGTATCATTGACCTAGTTGGAATCAGTGGAAGTGATAGATCTACGCCTAGGAGGTATAATTTTTCAGTTCCCACTTCTATGGCTACACATATCCCCATATTTGGAGGAGTCTTTGGACAAGGAGAAAGTATACAAGCCTTTGGTCTCACATCTGGAAGTGGCGTGGGGTGCAATAGTGGTAGTGGGGCATTATCACAGACCATCGGTGCACACAGTTTAGTGGAACCTTGGGGGCACTTGGCACAACTACTACAGGACTAGTGGACCTAGTGGTTAGTGGGTCAGTGGATCTAGTGGCTCGGTTCAGGCATAGGACCAGAGTGGACTGGTGGATCCGGTGGTGGAGGGGAACACCGGAGGAAACCAAGGCTCTAGCTCAGGAGGACAAGGGCCCCAGCCACCCCCTCAAGTCTTCTTTGAGATGTCATTACACTTGCCAGATTACAGAGGTATTGAGGATGTTGCGGAGCATGTTCACAAATGTGAGCTGCTATGGCATGCAAAGGGGATCACAACCTCGGAGAGCGGAAGGCTAGTCAATTTGCAACAATGTTGCAGGGGCGCACATATATAGCTGGTATAGGAAATATGACCCCCATCAAATGGTGGTGGATTACACTACTTTAAAGAACACCTTCTTGGTAGAATTCCACATCCCTGAGTTTGAATAGAAGAGCATCAACACCCTGAAGAAATTCAATAGGGAATGGCAGAGAGTGTGCGGGAGTATGATGCACACTTTTAAAACTCTCTTGTCTAAGTTATCATATGATATTCACCCTTCACAACATGCTCAGTGGTTTGTTGGAGGATTGATCACCCCTTTTAGAAGGGCCTTATCTCATAAAACATTCACAGACCCACGCGAAGCGTTGGAAGCTACTCTGCACTGCACGAGGTTGTTGGTAGTGTTGATATTGGAGTTAGCCCATTCTTGGAGGCTCAAATTGTTGCTATGGCTAAGTAGCTGAGAAATTGTCCACAAACTCAGCCCATGAGACTCGCAGTGGTTTATGGTGCATGATTGTGAAGTAGAGGGGCATGTCAAGGGTAGTTGTCCCGGAGGGTAGTATGCGCCGTGATAGTAGACTATGAAATTTTCATGGGGACCATGATGCAAGTAGATGCCCCTTGTTACAGCGTGCAATCTAGAAGAATGTGTCTTGCTACTATAAAATTTTCACTTCTACAACCCATGATACTAAGGACTATAGGCTCATTGATCAGATCCATGAGGCCATTGATCATGGGGTGCGCCAAACCAACATTGCCAATAGTTCTAAGGGTGATGATCACCACTATGAGGAGCACGCAGATGGTGGCACATGTGGAAGGGGATTTTGTGGAGGATTTCATGGTCATGGTAACCACGGAGGAGGAAGGAGTGAGTTCCCACATGGAACCTATTTTAATTGTGGGTCTACAAAACATTATAAATGGGAGTGCCCAGACCTGTTGCAGTGCTCATGGTGTGGAAAGAAGCACAAGTATGAGGAATGCCCAGAGTTGTTTGAGCACATGAATCAACAAGCAATGGAAAGACAAGGGTGCACTGCAATGGTAAGCATCAAGAAGACAGACACACAATGGATGTCACGGGTGACACGTGATGTAGGCTTAGAACCTATTTTAGTAACAACAAGAGAAGAGGCTACACGCACAAAGGAAATACCAAGGCAGAGGACCTTGGTTTCAAGAGAGGAAGTAGTTCATGGGAAGTACCCAGACCCGCATCAAAAGGAAGTATATCAAGATACCATGGATGTCATTTAGAGTTTACAAGGAGAAATCTAGTGCCTAAAGGAGCAGTCAGGGGAGGAGCAAAGGAGGAAGGTCGAGGCACCAAAGGATGACTGGATGAGGTCAAGGAAGTATGTAAAATGCTAAGGCAAGAGAATGTTATTCCCTTGCTAGGAGCATGGTTGAGGGAGAAGGTACCACACATGTTGGAGAAGAGCATGAGAGATAGATCTGCATGCAAACCTTCCCCCTCATAGCCTTGACTATGACAAAGAGATCACATTGGATGCAGTCGTAGATGGATGGCTCCTTAGTAATATCCTCATTGACATAGGCGCGGAGGTCAATGTTCTCACATTGGATGCTTGGCATCAGATGGGAAGGCCTGCATTACAACCATCTTCGAATGTGTTGTATATGGAAAAAAAAATGAAGGTGATGCCCATTGGTGTCTTAAGGGATGCAACTATCACTATCCAGGGAGCTAAGTTTACTGGGGACTTTGAAGTCTTGGCACTCACCGAGGGACAATTTCCCAACACTACTTGGGCACCCATGGTGTTACAAGAACAATGTTGACCTTCGGTTCAACAAGGGTACATCAGCTTTGAAAATAAGGAGGAGTGGGTTATTATACCCTTGGCTGATGGGAAGTCAACACCCTATACTAAACCTTTGGGGAAGAAGTCTTGGATAGGATATATGTGCACTCAATCAGGGATCCAGAGATAATCCATCCTACCAGATGGAGTTATCTAGTTTGAGGATGCTCAGTCAGTAAGTGACACCACTAGCCTAGCATGTGATAATTGGGTGCATGGGACTTATGAATTGATCGATGGAGTTGAGAGGATCGGTAACAAAAGTAATAAAGGTGCATATATGGTCCGGCACCTAGGAGGAAAAAAATTACCTAAGTATTTAGGAGGGGCTTCCTGAGATCTTTTTATAGGAGATGGAAGCTCAGTGGAAGGAGGAGAAGGAATGAAGAGGGATGTTAAGTTATGTCCTACTCAACACAATGGCATGGTGGTGGGCTACACATCAGGAGAGCCTTTTGGAATGGCACGAGGTGAGAATTTCTCTCTCTGTCAGGTTTTCTAGAAGCAACATGCCCACCACCATCAAGGACTACCATGGTAAGGAACCCACCTCTTTCCACATCCAAGCTTGTGAGAAGGTCTAGAGAGAAGGCACAAAGATTTTCCACCATCCCTTTGGGTACACAAGTTGTATTCTACACTACAGGGTTACGCACACATGGTACATACATTCTGAGACATGCCACCAAATAGGAAATTGGCAAGAGCTAGCAGCTGACCTCATTCAAATGTTTGAATATCAAGTACCAAGCCATCAATTGATAAGGCATTGTAAGTTTGTTAAGCACCTTACCATGGGGGATAGTGCCATGGTAGAAGATAGGCTATTGGAACTACTAGGTGGACCAGGTTTGGAGGCACACTTTGAAGAAGAAGTAGAAGAAGAAAGAGATCCAGCTTGAGCACGCGTGCTTGGAAAAGGAGAAAGGGAAATTAGTATATGTTATTGATGGAGAGGAAGTAGAGAGCTTGGATGTTAACCATTCTATGGGGATGCGAGGTAGTGGATAGTGTTGATGCTCACGCGCGCACTACCATGAGCCTTTAAAGACAAAGAAGGTTAACATCGGCTCAGAAGAGGAACCTAAGGAAGCTATCATTGGAGATTACTAGTCGGAGAAGGAAGTCTCTAAGATCATAGATCTTTTGCAATTTGAGGATTTATTCCCACGCGGGTACCATGAGCTCAAAGGCATCCACCATTCCTTGGGGAGATGAGGATAAAGTTGAAGGATGGTGCACACTCGGTCAGGAAGAGACCCTACCGGATGAATCCCAATTTACGTGTAAAGGTAAAGGAAGAGATAGAAAAAATGATAGCTTCTAGGAATCATTGAAGCTATGGAAGAATCGGAATGGATAAGTCCGATGGTGATAAGCATCAAGAAGGATGGGTGGATTAGGATATGCATGGATTATAGGGAGCTGAATGTGGTTTGTGTCATCGATCCTTTTCCAACCCCCTTCACTGAAGAAATTTTAGAGGAGTCATTGGGCAAAATCTATTCCTTTACGGATGGATTTTGGGTACCACCAAGTCCGGATTGCAAAGGAAGACCAGGAGAAGACAACTTTCACCACTGAATGGGGAAGTTTTGCATACATGGTCATGCCCTTTGGGTTGAAGAATGTGCCTACTATTTTTTTCATGCATAGTGGTTCAAGCATTCCAGGACTTCATCCACAAATTCCTTCAGGTTTATCTAGATGATTGGATAGTGTATGGGCTAGTGAAAGACCACTTTGTGATAATTTGAGGCTGATGTTTGAGAGATGTCGGTAGTTAAGGATATCTCTCAACATTAAAAAGTGTGTCTTTGCTACACCCTTTGGGACTTTATTGGGGCACATCATATGTAAGGAGGGCTTGCTAGTAGATCCTGCCAAGGTTGTAGTTATTGTGGGATTGGGGAACCTACTAGCCAAAGCGCAGTGTGTGGATTTCTTGGGCATACGGGTTATTACAAAAAATTCATCAAGGGGTATGCCAAGATAGCCATGCCTCTAGAAGAATTGCTCAGACATAAAAGTGCCTTCCATTGGGAGAGGGCACAGAGAAGGCATTTGACACATTAAAGGATAGGCTTGTCACCACACCTATATTACATTTTCCCTCTTGGGATAAGCCCTTCCATGTTCATGTAGATGCCTCAGGAACCACCATTGGAGCAGTGCTTGTGCAGCCAGGTGAAGGAATTGTTGATCACCCTCTATGTTTTGCAAGTAGGAAGTTGACACCAACAGAGTAGAATTACACCACGACTGAGCGCGAGGCATTGTCAATGATCTACACACTTTTCAAGTTCAGACATAATATCTATTAGCAACACACCCTTTGTATTCTACACCAACCACATGGCGTGTTAAAGTATTTAGTGAACAAGCCCATTCTACAAGGGTGCATATGTCGGTGGGTGCTATTATTTCAAGAGTTTGAGTTTACGGTAGTTGTGAAGCTTGGAAAAAGTAATTGTGGACCTGATCATCTATCAAGGATTGATTCGGGGAGGACACACAGAGTATTGAAGAGGCTATGCTAGATGCACAACTGTTTAGGTTGCGGTGCACGTGCCCTCGGACTTGGAGGAGATTGCGGTATTCCTAAAAGAAGGTGTGGCGCTAGAAGGGATGAAGGCATTAGAAAGAAAGCAACTAGCTATACGCGCCGCACCCTACATGTTGATCAGTGGGGACTTATACAAGTTAGGGCATGATGAAGTTTTGCATAGATGTGTGTACTAGAGCATGAGCACCTCACCATCATAGAGGAAGCACATGGAGGAAGTGTGGGTGGACATTATGTAGGTGACGCCACCACGTGTAAAATTTTAATGGCAAGGATTATGGTGGGAAACTCTGTATAAGGATTGCAAAGACTATTGTAAGCATGTGACCATTGTCAGTGCATTGGAAAGCCAGAAAGAGAGATGAAATGCCTTTGCACCCTATCCCTAGTGCTGAACCTTTTGAGAAATGGGCAATAGACTTTGTAGGCCCTATTGCACCAGCAACATGCGTAGGACCGGATCACGCTATGTAATCACTTGCATGGATTATTTGACAAGGTGGGCAGAGGCAGCTCCAACTAAAGACTGCACAACAGCCACATCGGAAAGATTTTTGTGGGAGAACATTATCACAAGGTATGGATGTCCTTTAAGTTTAACTAGACGATAGGGGTACACATTTCTTAAATGAGACCATGAGGATCTGTTAGCGAGAATTCATGGTAGCTCATCACAAGACTACCCCTTATCACCCACAAAAAATGGAACCATGGAAGCATTTAACAAAATACTTGAGTCATACCCTGACCAAAATTTGTGATGTCGGAAGACAAGATTGGGATGACAAGGTATCAACCATATTATGGGCTTACAGACAACTTATAAAAGGCTGAACAAAGCCACACCATTTCAATTGGTGTTTGGCATGGAAGCCATTCTTCCAGTTGAATTCATGTTACCTTCTCTGCGAATAGCGCACGTAGGAGGGTGGTGCTGATGAGCAAGTGTTGGAAGAAAGAATTGATGAACTAATGAAGTTGGATGAGAGATGATCACTCACCAGGTGGAGCCAAACAACAAAAAAAGCAAAGCAAAAAGCATGGCATGATCGCCACATCAAAAACAAGAAGTTTGAGGTTGGGCAGATGGTCTTACTATATGATTCTAAGTTTCTACCATCTTGGGAAGTTGAAGGTCCATTGGTTAGGTCCTATAAAATCTCGTACATCCTTGACTCGGGCGCGTGTTGATTCTGAGCCTGATGGAATGAAAAATTTCCTAGACACTTGATGGGAGTAGGTTGAAGCCCTACTATAAATAAGTCTTCTTGGTGTTTGTAAATAAGGTAGTTTTTCCAGTTAGTTTAGAATTTCCTTTATGCATTTCTTTTCTTGTGTTTCCCTTTCGTGTTGTTGTTTTGTTTTGTGCCTTGGGCACGGTAACCCTTATTACTCTTTGAGGATTTTTGAGTGCACAGAGGACCACACATCATTTTAGTGTGGGGTGGAGTAATGTGAAGGAGAGCATGGGTAAAGTGCCAAGGAAGTTGTGTTGAAAATCCCAGTTGAATGGCCTTGTTGAAAGAGGTGCATGGAAAGAAAAGATGGAAAAGGATGATTGGTGTCAAGATAAGGCTACTCTCAGATCCCATGTACAAAGGAAGAAAAAGTGCATAAGCAACACGAGGTAGGCGAGAGAAAAAAATTAGGACAGAAGAAGTGCCTTCGGTTACGCTAGGTGATGCGTGTCGCAAGAGTCTCCTGTCTAGATGGATTGGTTACATGCCAGAAGGTTGGAAGATTACCCACAGCAAGGTCGGGTGTGAGTTAAAGTGCTAAAGTCAAACTTTGTTTGAAAAATCCACATTAAATGTAAAAAGTATGGTGGTAGGTGAAGTAGCATTTAATGCTTAAAAAGGAAAAACTATAAATAGAGGGTCAGGAACTTCATTATTCACTTTACGTATAAGGAGAAAGAAGCACTTTTTGCATTTTTGCAAACTAGGGCTTCCAAAAACTGATCCGTGTGAAGAAAAATTTAAAGAGATTGAGCATGGGTGACTAGTTTGGATCTATGAACCAAGAAAAGAGGATTTCATGGTGTAAAAGAGTTGTGAGAAGGTGTCGTCTTGTGAAGGGATTATCCCAACTAGGGTTTGAAGAACTAGGGCACATGTTTAAGGAATTTTCTTCACAAATTTGAGATCTAAGGTGGGAAAGAGTGGAAGAATAGAGTTACATGAAGTGATTAAAGTAAGAAGAACCTAGATAATGGCACCCAAGAAACTAGTTAGCACACCCAAGAAGGGAAAGGGAAAGGGCAAGGGAAAACAACAAGAAATTGACGCACATACAAATGAAGAGTGGTATGCAAAAATGTAGTACCCAGATGGAGTAATGCTAGGGAAGGAGTGGGAGTCCCATCTAAGGAACATGTCTGTAAATGACTATAATCATCATATGAGCATGATCGAGAAGGAGATGGCACTGGAGCTAGTGCACCCAACAAATAGAAGGACACCAGAGGGCTTGCCCATCTATAACGATGATGTGAAGGTCAAGTTGGAAAAGGTAGGGTTATTGTAACTCTTTGAGTTGCCTTACTTTAGGAAGCCTGAGTGCCTCTATCAATGGCTGATGTCACGTGTGCATGAGGACTACTTCCATTTCATGGGCATGAAGATGCACATTACCCCTC